>PVKM010031829.1:0-16658 GCA_004027735.1 Carollia perspicillata | reverse complement strand
AGAGTCCCCCCCAAAACTGGAATTATCTTCTGGAGGGCAAGTCCCTCGTAGTACAGGCTTCCCTTGCCAGGTGAGGGTTTTAGGAACCCGTCTGTATCTCTATCAATGTACCAGCTGGCGTTGTTGCGGGAGCCTGTATTTGGCTTCAGTAAATTTTTTTGAAAACTCTTTCAATGCATTTACCCATTTATTTTTTTTTAATATTTTATTTATTTATTTTGAGAGAGAGGGGAAGGGATAGAGAAAGAGAGCGAGAGAAACGTCAATGTGTGGTTGCCTTTCACGTGCCCCCTGCTGGGGACCCAGCCTGCAACCCAGGCATGTGCCCTGACTGAAAATCAAAACGGCAACCCTTTGGTTCTCAGGCTGGCACTCAGTCCCCTGAGCCACACCAGTCAGGGCCCATTTGCCCAGTTCATGACGGGTGGTTTCGGAGTGCGCCTGCCCACACTGCACTGAGTGTTTAGCAGTTTCTGACCAAAAATCGCATGACCTATGTACCCCACCCTCCCTAGTCACCCAATCTCACCCTGAGAGATTTTTTTTTTTGTTTGCCCAGATGAAGAAAGTCCTCAAATGTAAACGTTTTGCTCATGTGGAAAAGATGAAACAAACAAAGGCAGAAACACTAAAAGGCATCACAATCAACAAGTTCAAAAACTGTTCTGAGCAGTGGAAAAAAGTCTCAATAGATATACTGCATCAAATGGAGAGTACTTTGAAAGTGACTGGCGTTTAAACATGTAAGAATAATACACAATTTTTTATAAGTTCCAGGTTTTATATGTCCCTCCCTCATATTTACACTAAGGAAAACTGGAAAATGTTACCAATCACTTTTGTTTGAGAGTCAGTTTACCAGAACATTGCTGCCTGCAGTGGTGGTGGGATATCTCTGTGAAGTTTGCCAACCAGATCAGGGACCCAGGAGGTAAGTCAGGGCCAGAGAAAAGGCCTTGAAACCACCAGTCAGAAAAAATATCTAGAGATGGGAAGAATTTTAGATATGTTGGGACAGATTGCATTCTGAGAAATGGAATCGAAAGGATGTAGCCTTGAGGAATATTTACTCCAAGGGGTACATAGACAAAGACTCTTTACAGGACAAAGGAGACCTACAAAGGTAGAAGAAACATTAGAATAGGTAAACCTATCAGTGATACAAGACCGAAGTATTAATGGAGCAGAATCAATAGTCACAGACATCATCGTCATCATCATCACCTTCACCTTCACCTTCACCATCACTATAGCAGATCACATTTATTGAACTATTTATGTCAAGGGGCACACTATGCATTTTTTGTGTATTATCTAATTGAAATCTCAAATATCATAAAAAGCACGCATTATTACTTTATCTGACATCGAAGAAAGCTGAGGCTTACAACGTTTAAGGAACTTGTACAAAATGAAGTCGCTTAAATGGCATAGCTGACACTCATGTAATGTCCGTCTCAGCCCAAACTTTTACCATCTTGAATCTACTCCAGAGATCATCCCATTGAAACACGGCACTGAAACCTCACATAGTTTTCCTTCCTGATTTCGGTCATTTCTCTGTTCACTAATAAAGGATATGGTAGAAAAGTAAAAACAGAGAAGTAGCTATATATTTGCTTTCAGTTTGCAGTTCCAACCAAAAATAAATTTCAAACTTGGAAACTGAAAAGACAAATAAGCTTTTAGAGTTTTCTGTGAATATGAATTACCCAGGGTACCTTTACACAATTATCACAGTTAAATAAAAGTTTGGATATTATCTCCTGCTTTATTTACAGTGAGAATGTAAGAATATAAATAAATACTCTTCATCTGACTGGCTTTGTAAAATCATAGAAGTTCCCAAGAAATCAACTTAATTGAGTCTTGATAAATTTTAAATGTAAAAATCTTAAAATGTAAATAAAGTTTTTAGTGAATAAGTACTTAAGAGAAAGATTTGTTATTCTTAAGTTATTTAAATGATTAATCTAATGCTCCTTTTGGAAGAGAACTTTCTTGAAATCTTAACATTAAAAAATGTTATATCCCATAGGACTTTTATTTTATTACTAGCAAAGTTTTAACTTGTTATAATCTTTTTTCTTGCATTTGTTGTCCATGTATTGGCTTCTAGTTATTTGTAGGATAAGCGATAAAACTATAATAACATAAGGCCAGAGTTTTATAGCTCTTACTATGTGGTAGGCACTATTCTAAGGGTATTGTGTATATTAATAACATCGGATGTGTTACATGCTACAACATCCCTGTGAGTTAAGTACTTTTACACTGCTCCCTTTATAGACAGAAAAACAAAAGCATAATTAAATAACTTGACCAAGACTCACTGTTACAATTAGAAGAGCATTCTTCTTCCAGATAATGCCCTCTTTACCACGATACAGGGGAGCCTTATAAAAAAATCAAAACTTTTAGGGGAAATGGGGACCACTGCAATGGAACAACAATTAAAAAATTGAGAGAATTAAAGTAGCAAGCATATACATTGTTAAATATGCTTTTACCATATACAGATAAGCCCATTCCTAATAAATTTTAATTTGGAAACATAGCTGAAATCATAATTTGGAGGAACTCAAAGTTGATTGATCTGGTTGCTTTTAACAAACTAGATAAAATACTGTATGAACATTTCAAAATATGTCAGTTGGTACCTAATTTATTCACTTATTTATAGCTGACAAAACATATCACAAAAATCAAAAAATTGTTGCTGAAGTTTTTCTAGAAAAAGTTTAGAATACATTCTTTATAATTTGCACCATAAGCATTACCCATGAATTTTCAACCCTGAACTAAATCCACCTTGTTACTGTAATTGTTTATCTTTTCTTTTATGACATACTCACCGTTATCTACGATTAATATAATGCAGAGTTTACAGTCATGGAAACAAGCTTTCAATTACATGTTGTGCTAATGGAAAAATACAGATCAATTTTTATAGCAATTCTGCAAGATCTAGCTTTCAGTCTTCCGTTAACTGCATTGCTAGAATTAGGGGGAGAAATTAAGAAGTCATCTTCAGATCAAAATATTAAAGGTAGAAGAATTCCTTTTCTCTCCATCATTTAAATGAAAACCAATCCTATCAGGCACTTGTATGTTTGATGTTGTGTAGATAACATACTGGGATGAGTGTAAAACCTACACATGTTTCCTTTGGATGTTTGGGATTGGATAGAAACTGTCAGCATTATTAGACTTGCAAGAGGCTGAGGCAATTACATAACCACTTTCAGTTTATCTTGGCTGACCTGTGGCCTGCTTATCACACAACCATAGTCACTAGAGAGAATCATTTTTTACTCAGTACTAGTTGCTGTGTATAACGTCATACCCTTTTGTGAGTATTGGCAATTCTCAACACCATCAAGGTATCTTTTTCTCATTGATTGTCTTCTATTTGCTGGAATGTCAACCCCGACTTTTTTTCTGTGTAAATTGCCACTGAGATCTGGAAGGTCTGAGTTTCAGTCTTGACTCTGCTATAGGCTGTTGAGCTAACCTCTCATGACCCACTCCTCACCAATTTCTTTCCCTTTGAATTCAAGATATCTTATAAGAGGGGGTCATGAATTGACTGGTCACAAATTCTCTAACTGAAGGAGTTTTGAGGGCTTTTCTGTGATTATGACCTGGGGAAGTGCATAAATTGCAAGGCTTTAACATCTGAGAGCAACAGAATCACTGAACAAAATCAGCATTTAGGAGTTCAATAACACAGGGTGAGGCCTGACAGAAAAACTGCCTTAGGTTCAGGAATCCACTTTGTAAAACCTCAAAATTCTGAGGTAGTACTAATCTCTTTATCTCACATTCTTTTGTTCCCCAGAATCCTGGTTGTCAAAAGTACATTGTCTTAGTTTGTGACAAAGACTGAAATGTCCCCTGAAAGAGAGAAAGGTCTTTACTTCTTCCTATCTCTGCTCACTAAGCTGGATAAATACACAGAATTCTGTTTTAGCATTTTTGTTCTTTTTTCTCTTTTAAATTGCACTGCTGGTTCTTTTCCTCCATGACCAGTTAACAATAAGGAAATTAAATGGTGATCAGAAAAACTCCTATGAAAGATTCACTCCAAAGATCCTGGAATCTACAACATCAAGGTGAAGGGAGCCCCATGATTCTCTGTGATACTTGAAACAATGAGATTGAGAGTTCGTAACATTTACTACAGTCTATGTGCTTCAATAGCACAAGCCAATAATTTGTATCACATATAAAAGTTTGTAGTAGAATGTAAGAGTATCTTACGTGAATTTATGATAACTCCACACACACAACCGAAGGCATTGCCCCACTACCATAAACGTGTAAAACAGTAGTACACAATCTGAAATTGATGTTATTACAGACTTTTCTAGTAGTTGCTATTTGAAAAATGATGTTAAATGAACAAGTCTATTGAAAAGTGTGCAATTTTCCAAAGCCATCGAGATAAACTAGACTGCTCGGTCTTGGCCCCAACTCTGAACCTCAGCTTTTACACCTGACTCTGCAGCTCTCCAATCTGGTGTCACTTCAGACTCTGTGTTTGCCCTTTGGGAGACTGGTCTCCTGCTGCTAGTGACTCCTTTGATATCACTACCCCTCATTTTCACAGGCCAGTCATTTATTTTTATGTGAAAATCAGGAAAGTATTTGGAAATTTTCCCTGGTATTTTATAGACATTTCCAGATAAATGTCTCACAAGAACCCAGATTCAACATGTTCAAAATTGAACTTAGTTTCACTTCTTTCAAACAAACCCATTCTGCCTCCTGGCTTCTGTATTCCCTGTTACGCCTCCACCATTCCAGTTGCTCAAACTTCTTTTCCACCCCTCCTCAGAATGTCAGCCCCTAGAGTTCTACCTCAAATCTGTCACGTCCTCCCCAGCTTTCCATTCCAAACTCAGTGGTCTCATACCCAGTCTCCCAAACCATCACCTCCCACTATTTCATGAGTTCTATGAGCTACTTCCCAAATAATTACTCCGAAGAACAAATCCAATTACATCACTTCTTTGAGGAAAAATTCTCAGTGTTTCTCAATGAGAAACAAATTCATATCAATGATTCTCTTCAGCATTAAAGATGGTCCAAAATACATCTGGCACTGACTTATCACGTCCTACACGTTGATGTGGACCTCCTGGTCTCACCAAGCTGAGCACCCCAATGTCTCTGCAAACACCTGAACTCTGCTTCTTTGCTGCCTTTGCTGTTTTCTCAAAGAGAGTGACCATAGCTTCTTCGGTGCAGAATGGCCCTCTCCGATAGAGCTGTGAGAACGGAAACGTTCTACAGGTCTCTGCTGACCAGTATGCTAGCCGGAAGCCGCAGGGGGTTATGGAACCTTGACATGTGGCCAGTGCAAGTGAAGGACTGAATTCTTCATTTTATTTGATGTTAATTGATTTAATTTAAAAAATTTAAGTACAGTTGTTCTACAATATTATATTAGTTATATTAGTTTCAGGTATATAATAACAGATTCTGGAAGATGCATAGAAAAGGGAACCCTTGTAAACTGTTGGTGGGACTTTGAATGGATGCAGCCTCTGTGGAAAACAGTATTGAGATTCCTCCAAGAAATAAAAATAGACCTATCATTCGACCCAGCAATTCCACTTCTGGGTATATATTCAAAGACAACAAAAACACTAATTGAAAACATATATGACCCCTGTGTTACGTATAGTATTTTTTTACAATGGCCAAGATATGGTATTAATTTAAATTTAAATGTCCATGTGTGCTGGTAGCAGAGCGTGCGGGTCTGGGTCCTGCTCCTCTCCCTCAGAATTGTCTCCATACAGTCCCGGGTCAGCCATCTCCAGGCACCGTAGGGTGCCACCCTCGAACTAAAGACTGGTAGGGATGGTGTTTCATGTCTTATCATTCCTTCTGGAGTTTCAACTCTGAGAAGCAGAAACTGTATTTATCTTCATGGTCTGCCGAAAGCCTTGCACAACATCTGGTACATAGGAGACTATCAGTAAATATGTTCAATAAATGCTTATTCTTCCAGCTATTGCTCTTTTTAACATAGGTAGAATTGTTTTGTACTCTGATAGCATTTAGTTTGTTCAATATTTTTTGTTTTTTAAATATTTATTTATGTATTTATTTTTAGACAGAGGGAAAGGGAGGGAAAAAGAAAGGGAGAGCAACATCAATGTGTGGTTGCCTCTCGCGCACCCCTACGGGGGACCTGGCTTACAACCCAGGCCTGTGTCCTGACTGGGAATCAAACCAGTGACCTTTGGTTCACAGGCTGGTGCTCTATCCACTGAGGTACACCAGCCAAGGCAGTTTGTGCTCAATCTTGTATTATAGTTACTTCTCTAAGTAATCAATATACATTTGAGGACAACTTCTCTTTTATTGCTTTTTTCTCCTATACTTCCTTTGGGATATTTTTTTTATAACATAGAATATCCCCGAAGAATTGAGAGTAAAATAAATAAAAATTTAGTTTTTTTAAAAAGATAGTGTTCTGAACATCACTAACACATGGCATGCCATTTTAGATTTCTATGGGTCCCCATGTTCCCACATTGTAGTTGCAACTTCATGCCCCTGACATTTGAGAATAGAGCATATTTCATTTGCTCTTTATTTAGTTTTCTATATAATAGCTAACAACTGTCTAGTGTTCACCTATTATAAAACATACTTGTTGAAAGAAGGATTTCTGGTGAAATGGAGTTAGTTATTTGTCTAGGCATACCTTATCTTTCTTTTCTAAATCTTAATTTGCAGCCATAATTTCTATTTTTCAAATGCATACTTCTCATTTTTATCGTTCATGTTGAAACCATAATTTGACTCTTTAAAATACTATGTCATTCTGAATCATGAAATTCTGGTAAATTTATTTTTTGTAATTTATGATTACAAGGTTTTCCTTATTCTTCATCACAAAACAGTAAAAAAATGTGAAATATAGAAACAACCAAATAGTTTGTAATTGACAAAATCTCTTTAAATATAAAAAGGAACCATGATTAACTAAAGGTTTTAAGAAATAAAATTTATGCTTATAAAAATAAAACGTGGGCACCATGGTTCTTACACTTAAAGTCAGCAAAACAGGAGTATTGAAAGACTATCAGAATGAGTGAGGTCGTGGATAAAATGCAATTGGATGAGTTTAATGTTCTTTTGAAATACTTTCTTGTTAATTAGAAGCATGTGAAAAATACACTTACACACCAAATAAGAATTTTAACTTGAGTTTGAGCAATATTTAAATTCTTACAATTCTTTACCATTGACAAGTAAGTTTAAACTGGGTAGAATGTAATTAACTTTAATGTAAATCATCAGTGTTCATGTAAAATCTAACTATTGGTTCATAAATCTTACTCAGACTTTGCACTTTTCATTCACATTTTTTACAGAAGAAAATCACTCATGGCCAAAGCCTTATCAAATCATCCAGTGGCCACTTGAAAGCAAATTGCTATAAAAATGCAAGGCACTCTATCATATTTGCTGTAATTCATGTGATTAATGTTGTGTCATAAATTCTCAAGCTTGTTTATAGTACCCTTCAACAGATCGAGTGGTTTCAGTATTAGCAACTAGAGGTCCTTCCAGATTCTGTTAGAATCTTTATCACTTCTAAACCCTTGGTTGTATGACAGTGTGAAATTTGTCACTGAAGGATTGTTTCAATAAACACTGACCGAAATCTCTATTTTATCAGCTGCTTTTATGATTTTTCAAATAAAAATGTTTTAAAGAATATATTTTCACTTAGGGACTGTTGAAGGATAAGTTGTTTCTTTGTCACGGGAAACTAGAAATATATAAAGGATATCCTAAAATATTACTTGGACATTTAGCAAGGAAGTGAGTTAAAAGGAAACTGGCAGGATTTTACCAAATATATATAACTCAAAAAAGGTCTTAATCTGTTCAAATCAGTTTTTATGTTATGATAGGGTCTTATTTATTTATTATATTCATTTGTTGTTGAATAATATTGTGTGCTTATTTTAGTAACTTCAAAATAAAATGACTGTAAAATTCAGGGTTATCAAAGGTAATGGAAATTTGGTTTCTTTTAAATCTCCAATACATCTACTTCTGCATATTTTTCTAAGCTTATTTTCCTAAATAGATTTAAAGTGATCTCAAAGGCTTAAGCTTTCATGCTGAGAGAGCTTATCGAGGTTGTCCCTTCCTTTTACGGGGGATGAAAGAGAGGGCCATACAAATTAAGTGACTTGGTGGAAATACAGACCTTCTGTGTGTTACCTTTCACTTCCCACTTTTGGAGGGTTTTGTTACAAGCTTTTAAGCCCCTCAACTGCTGAATAATCTCTTTGTTTGATTTCCTCTACTTTCCTTCTCTCTTTAGCTTACCCTCTGAATACACTTGGCTATTAATCTGTGGTTTTTTTCCAGAGTAACAGTTTTCCATTTCGTACATTTACCTTTGACAAATACTAACATTTTTCACAGTATTTTTTTAAATTCACTGCCTTGCCTTGTCTCCAAGTCTGTATCAGTTAGCTACTGCCATTATATCCTGCATAAGAAAGACCCCAAAACTCAATTGTGTACAGCAATAAGCATTTATTTCTTGTTTGCACATCTGCAAGTGGGTGCAGGTTGATTGATCTAGACCTGGCTGGATGTGCTTGGTGCCAAACTATAGAGGAGGTTCAGATTTACTCTATGGGTCTCTAATTCCTCTGTTCTGGTTATCTAAGCATGCCGTGTGCATGTCAAAAGGCAAAATACTACATCCAAACTCCCAAGTACATTTCAAATCTCTGTTAGTTTCATTCCACCAACATCCAGTTGGCCCAAACAAGTCACACAGTCAAACTCATCATCAATAGGATAAAGGCAACATTCTTCCCAAAAAGGTACAGGCATTGGCCAATAAGTGAACATTAGCTAATGAATAATTTATCACACCAGTTCTGGAGCTACTCAAAACTTCGCTGATACAACTCTCTTCATCAGACATATTCAAATAATTTTGAATAAATACTCCCTAGACATTAACTGTGTGTCAATACTATTCAATCTTTTGTTTCTGGAACTCACACTTTTGTGCAGATTTTGTTATAAGAACCTAGTAACAATCTCTTTGGATTGCCTTCCAGGTGGATTGAATGTCCACACTTGGGAAGAAAATAATGAACGCTGGACCAATTTAAATTTATTGTTAGGGAAAATTTATAACCCGTGTTTAAATTTGCTATTAGAAAAAGCAGAAAAGGCGATCGCACACTCTTCCCAAGGGCACAGGTTTTAAGAGTGTGAAACAGGCATGGCCTCTCCCCAGGGAAGCTCGTGGATGCAGCCCAGCTCAGCAGTTTTGCAAATCCAGGAATATCCTACTGTCAGAATCTTTTCTGGTCAGATGCCTGCATACTTCACACCATACTCTGCTGTATATGTTTTTCTCCATTTACTTCAGTGCATAGCTTATTGGGTTGTCATTCTACAATTGTAGCACATTTTTCCAGATTTTTACTACAATAAATAATAATGTGAGGAACATAGTTGTGTATATATTGTCTATATCTTAGCTTGCTTTGTAGGCTAGCTCAGAAAAAAAGATGATTGGATAACAGAATATTATGTCTTATAGGGCCTTTGACACATGCCAGGGGAGCTCTTTCCATGTTTATTTGGTTTTGCTTTGCTTTGTTGCACTGTGGAAATGGAATGTAAACTGTATAAATTACCTTTTCCTGTGGGGCCTACGATATTTGTTGGCCTACTTCTATATTTAACTAATATCGATACTTTTCACCAGTCTTTTATTCCATAACTTTCACATTCTTAAAGTCTTACGTTTTAGTCATATTCAGTTGACTACACATCTTCAAGTAGTTTACTTTTTTAAGTAGTACAAGTTAGTGAGCTGTTTTTGGAATCTTTGCGTATTTGAAAATCTCTCTAGTATCCTACATAAACAAGAACTTCGCTAGGTACAACCTCTTCCTCCATAATGATTGGGATGTTGCTTCATTTCCTGTTGGTGTTAACTTTTAAAAAGAGAAAACTGAGGCCAGGCTAGTTTCCTTTCTTTTATAAGTAACCCACATTTTCTGTCTATATGCTTCTCAGACTGTTTCCCTTGTTATTAAAAAATTTCCCAGACGTTTTACTAATCATTCCAGATAAGAGTAGCCTTCTTGCCTTGTTTTAGAAAGTGGCATTCAGGTATGTTTTTAATTGTTGCTGCTTCGTCGTTTGTTTTGACTTCTTCCTCAGGAATAACCGAGCCAGTGTAAGGCTCTTTCCAATTCATAACCTACTCACAAGCAAGACGCAGCTGTCTATGACGGCACTGTAGGCACAGCCCCAGGGGCCCTCTCCTCTCCTGCAGCCTGAGACCTCTCACTTTGGTCCCTCTTGCCACCCACTGCTTCTTGGGTTCTGCCTCCCTGCTTAGACCCACGTTCTATTGCGGGTCCGCCTTGTTTGCCATCTTACTCGTGGTTCCAGGGCACAGAGTTGGCAGAAGCGGGTCCCCAGAAGGCAAGGCCAAGCCTACTGCCCCAGATCTTTGTTGTCCAGGACAAGACTTTGGACACTCTGAAGGGCCAAATTTTCTGAGTGTGAAATATATATATGGAAATATATATGTGTGTGTATTCCTTTATGAAGTAAATAAAATCAGTAGCTTTCAGTCGACTGGCGTGCATGATCTTTCCACAAAAATTTCCAAACTGTTTTGAAAAATTAATCCAGAGAAATAATCGGTTGTTTTAAAAAAGTTACTTCATTTGAAACAACCACACTTAAACACTTTTACACACTTTAAAAAACAGTTGCTAAACTTTTTTTCAAATGATCCATTTAAATGTTTAATTTTCAAATTGCTTTCAATGTAAAGTCATTAGCAAAAGGACTTTAGCAATTACTCTAAATCAACAGTATATATTCACGAATTTTCAAACAAGCCACTTTCCTGTAATTACCACCAACCCAATAATCATTTAAAGAATAGTTTGGTTTAGTTCTTCACAATTTGAACCCGTAGCCTCATATTCTTGCTAATAACAATATTATTTTAGCCAGTCAATGATACTTTATATGAGTAGTATTTCAGTTATGTCCAATTTTACGTGGTAATATACGCAGCCTGTATGTATGTGTGCTCATGAGTACACCTATGTGTTACATGAGCTACACCTAATACCGATGATTTAAAATTCTAAATTTTCTGCCTTAATTCTACAGTCATAATATCACATATCAGTATTTTTTAAAGATTTTATTTATTTATTCTTAGAGAGAGGTAAAGGGAGGGAGAAAGAGAAGGAGAGAAAAATCAGTATGTGGTTGTCTATCACAGGCCCTCATCTGGGAACTCTGTCAGCCACCTAGGCAGGTACCTTGACTGGGAATCAGACCAATGACCCTTTGCTTCACAGGCCAGCACTCAATCCACTGAGCCACACCAGCAGGACACATATCAGTATTTTTAAAATTAGCTCTCTAAAAATAGTATCACTTAATTTATTCTATTTAACACATATATACAGAGGTCTGTCCAGAAAACATCCAGCCATCATTAATATAACAAGGACAATTTGGGTGACATCAATGTAATGTGGCAGCCAGGGAGAGTGGACTGGAATGTGCATGTGTGCACAATGACAACTTCACTATACTAGTCAGTGGGGGCAGTAAACACCATTGAGTGAGCTGTAACATTCGAAATTACTGAGCGAGTAGAGCAACGAATCTACATCGAATTTTACATTAAGCTTAAACATTCCTCTGCAGAAACTATTCGGATGATTCAGAAGGCCACAGCTATGGGCAACTGGTGATTGGCAGCTTCATCAGGAAAATACACCCACTCGTGCACAGATTTTGGTGAAGCATCAAATCACCCAGGTGGCTCAGCCCCCTTACTGCCCAGATTTGGTGCCATGACTTCTGGCTTTTCCCCAAACTAAAACCACCTTTGAAAGGAAGGAGATTTCAGATTGTCAGTGAGGTAAGGAAAATATGACGGGGCAGCTGATGGGAGAACTGGGTGAGGTCCCAAAGTGCCTACTTTTAAGGGCACTGAGGCATTATTGTCCTATATGATGATTCTGGTACCTTGTATCTTCAATGAATTGTCTCTATTTTTCATATCACAAGGCTGGATATCTTCTGGACAGACTTAATGTTTACGTACATCTCTGTAAGTAATTTTTCAAAAGTCAGTATTTAGGATTCTAATTTCCTTGAAGTGATTTCTTTTCATATATGCCATATTAATTATTAATGTGTCTCATTATATACAGAATATAATTTTTCAGCACATACTAAGCACCAGCTGTTTACTAAGCACTGTCCCAGACATTGAGCACCCAGTAATATAACAGACAACATAGTATTCACTCTGGTTTATGGAGAAAGAGCTAAATATAGAAGCAGACTTTAAAATTATAAATACTGTAAATCCACTTATGTGCAGATTTTTTTCAATTGACTAATACAGTTCAAAACTCTGTTGTTCTCGGTCAACTCCCGAGTTGGGAATCTGCACATGCAGAGCGCCACTGCAATTGCATGTGGATTTTTGACTCTGTGAGAGATTGGTGCCTCTTGCCCCCATGTTGTTTTAAGAGTCAATTATATATATACAATTTCGTTACTGAAAAGACAATGAACAAATACTGTAGACACTTCTCACTAGGAAAATAAACTTTTAATCTACCAAATACTCAGAGCAGAGTAAAAATGTAGCTGTGTTTCATTTTCAATCTACTTTGTTGTTAGTGATTTATAGCTCAATTATTTTATGTAAACTTAGCTGTTTGGCTTTTTCATTTAAGCATAATTATTTCATAGCTTTTCAACTTAGTATTTTGTAATAGAATGCATAGTTTATTGCAATTATGTCTGAATAGCAATGATAAGTGAACTGATTTTGAATAAAATGTATTTAGAAATGTAAATAAAGTGAGAGTTGACACAAGAAAAATGCCAAGTGGAAAATAAGGAACAGTAAACAATAATTTCCTGAATTCTGCCGTGCACTGAATTGTGTGCCTCCAAAATTCATATGCTGGAGCCTTAACATTTAAGCTGAGTGTTTTTAGAAGGCAAATAGTGCTATGTAAGGTTATGAGAGTTGGGCCCTCACAGTAGGATTAGTAGATTTATGTGAAGAAGAAGAGAGAGACCACTCTGTCTCTGCCATGTGAAGACACACAGAGAGCATGGTCATCTATAAGCCACGGAGAGAGCTCTCAACAGGAACCAAATTGGCTGGCACCTTGATATTGGACTTCCCAGTTTTCAGAGCTGCAAGAACAAATGTTTGGCCCTGGCTGAATGGGTCAGTTGGTTAGAGCATGGTCCCATATACAAGAAAGTTGTGGGTTCCATCCCTGGTTGGGATGTGTACAAGAGGCAAGTGACTAATGTTTCTTTCTCACACTGATGTCTCTCTCTCTTTTCCTTCCTCCCCCTCTAAAATTAATAAACATATCCTCACATGAGGATTTAAAAAATAAGAGTTAAACAGTCACAGAAGTTTAAACAGAGAGTCCAATATTTCTGTTGTTTATGCTCCCCAGTCTATGGCCTTTTGTTACGGAAGCCCAAGCAGACTAATATATCCACTATGTACCAGTCACTGGGTTTGGTATTGTAGGGGCACACGGCGTGATAATGTAGATGGCCTGTCCTCAAATTTCTCAGTCTGGGGGGAAAGCAGACAAACAAACCAAAATTCTCAAATGACATAATCAGGTAATTTTCTATGACATTAATTTCTGTCTTCTTTCTCATTCATGAAAGATTAAAAGTAATCTTGCCTGCCTTGCTTCTAGAGTGTAACACTGCACGTCTTCATGTCTGTTCACTGTGCAGGAAGTCAGACATGCACTATGGCTGCAGCAGTAAAGTCGCCTGGGAAATGTTGGACTCTCTGCTTAACGTTCTGTGACTGTTTAGCTCTCTGTCGCCCCAGGTTTGGCTGACTACCCAGAAAGCTGGAGTGCCACCCAAAGATAAATGTCACGCCTGGGAAGGAGGTTTGTGAATGTATAGAGTATGGTTAACTGCCTGATGTTCTAGGTTAACTTAAAAATGCATCGTTCTTTCTGACGGTCTATGTTACTACCCACCATATGGTTTTACTATCAACACCCTATAAAAAACAGACCCTGTCCTGGAAGGAGTGTGGAATCTTCCCTGCCAGCCACCACAGGAAGCAAGCCTCTGCATTGCCCATGTAAGTAAGTTCCTCTCATTAAAGCGCTAAAGGAATTTGAATTTCAAGGCTACATACATATCAGCTCTTCGGAATTGACCCCCGAATTTAGATTTTTGGGGCTTTCCCATAACATTGGCCTTCACCAGCTTTTATGTACCAAGGCCCAAAACTGTAAGTTTATAGGCAGTTTAAAAAATAAAACACCAAGTAAAGTTTTGTTTTCAAAATCAGAGGAAAACAGAGGGCTATTACCCGCAGACACCAGGAGACTCTGGCGGTGGTGGGCTGTCAGTAAGGTGGAGGGGTCTGAGTACCGAAAGCCTGGCCTTCCAGGCTGTGCACGTGAGGGCAGAGGAAAGCTGCTCACCAAGGCAATGTTATCTCAGGCTTGGGTGAAGGACTGAAGTCGACAGGTTCTTCCTCAAATTCTTTCTACTTAATCAGCCTTCTTATCCACTTAGCTAACTCTGTAGTGAGGAAGAGAGATCAGTCTCCTAATAATGACTGATACTGGTTCCTCACTCTTAGACAAGAACTCAAGTCAGATTTAGCATCATTTTAAGAAATAATAATAATGAAGCAAGAAAACGTTCCTGATACCCAATAAGGTAAAGCAAATTCACACCAGGCCACATGCGCTGCATACAAATATATGAAGAGGGTGATCAGAGGCTACCCAGAGCAGGAGCTCCGAGCTCATCCTGAGGAGTTTCTGAACCCTTGGAAAAGCTTCTGGAAGGTGATGTTTCTCAGTTCTGCTGTAGCTGCCCAGTAGAATTCTCTTGAGCGCTTTTATACTCCTAATGTCTGGCCATACCCCAGGCTAATTAAACAAGAATCTTTGGGCATGGAACCCAAGAATCAGTTTTGTTTACTTTTGTTTTGTTTTCAAAGCTCTCCAGTCACTGTGCGGCAGATGAGAACTAGCGATTTAGGTAGGAGACTATTCTGAGTCACGTGGCAGTTCATAGTGGGGGCGCGGGGCAAAGGGAAGTGTGTTGGGGGCTGTGAGAGTGCGGGCACTTTAGGCAGCTGAAACCGTGTACAAAGGCACGGCATGCAATGGAGGAAGATACATTTGAGGAACTACCAGTTCAGTCAGTGGCCTGCACTATACATACATTTCTGGAGATGCAGAGGAACGGTTGAACGATGCAGCTGGAAGAGCTCAGTAAAATTTTGGTGCATTCTTTTTATTTTCAGCTTAAAATGTAGTTTCTTAAACCAGTGTTTAAAAAAACAGAAGTTTAAAAGAGCAGTATTAATATCTCTTCCAATTTTGGTACATTCTTGTTGCCATGTTAAGAAGCTTGGCTTTTATCCAGGAGTATCCACTGATGATTGTAATCTGGTTGCTGGGGAGTGTATCAAATTGGATTAGCATGCGAAAGGGAGCATTTGGCAGCAGCTTGGAGAATGAACTGGAGAGAAAGGCAGACAAGACTGGTGGCAGGGAGAACAGTTAGCATTTTGAGGTCATGCTCAGAGGAATGAGTCACAAAGAAGGGTGACAGGTATTCGGGAGGTTAAATGGATGGGGTTTGGAAATGCAGAGCTTGGACTACCTGCAGTGGGGCATATAATTTACCAATGTCTCAGCTTCTTTCCTACTAGTTCCAACACTTCATTTCTGACAAGGGCAGGCTTCCCATGGGCTGCTCTCAGTCCGTGAAAAAGCAGGGCTGGGGTGCACAGTATGCAAGCCAATACTGTGAAAGGTAAGACACCTACAATGAGAGAAGTCAGCTCAAGTACTCCTCTGTGGCCTTCTCGAAACTTTTGTCTTTCTACCCATTCCTTCTTCCTTCACCTTCTCACAGAGACGAGATCGGCTCTGCAGTCCAAATGCTCTTAATATTGACTTTGGCTCCCTTCCCTTTATCCTTCACAGTTCTTTCCTCCAATGTCTTTTATATATTTCATTCCATCTTGGTGTCTGCTTCTCAGAGGATTGAATTAACATAGTACTAATTAAGTGTGGGGAAATGGAAAAGGGAACATTCTAAGAGGATTCCCAGGTTGATGGCTGGGGAAAAAATGAATTAATTCTGGTAACAATTACAAGGATTACTATGAGAGGCTAGGAAAGACAAGCTCTATTTTGTACATGTTGTCTTTTTAGAATTCTAGGACATTCAGGTAATATTTCCCACAGGGAACTGCCTAGTGTGCATCAAGAAGTCAGCAGAGAACTTGAAGACATAGGTATAGATTTGGGGGTCATCATACATTAGTGGTAGTTTGTGCTGGGCCCATGAGTGAGAACACAGGACACTGGTTAGTGCGAAGAGTGAGTCAAGCATAAAACTGGGAAAAGGCATGGAGAATTCAATGAAGAAGTCTGAGAAATGGCTAGAAAGATGGGGCAGACACATGCGCACACATGAAATTTTCTACCTAAAACAATGGAGGGGAAAGTATGAGTAAGGGTCCATCAAATACTCCTGAGGGCAAGTATGTTAGG
>PVKM010031828.1:0-16677 GCA_004027735.1 Carollia perspicillata | reverse complement strand
TATTCCACTTATGTGAAAAGCCAAGAATTGGTAAATTCACGACACGGAAAGTAGATTAGCGATTGCTTGGAGGATGGGGGGACGGGGAGTGACTACTAATGAGCATGAGATTTCTTTTGGGGTGATGAAAATTTGTTGGGATTAAATAGTGGTGATGATAATACAATCTTGTGAATATATTAAAAATTACTAAGTTGTACGCTGTTCTGTATTTTTTTTCAAGAAGCAAGACCCAGAGGCAGAGCTTTTGCGCCTTGCGGGCCCCAGGGGGCCATTGGTGGAACCCAGAGGTGTCGGTGGGGCCCGACAATGGGCGGTGGCCGGGCTCAGGAGCCTCAGGGTTACCCCAGTGCCCACCGGAAGCAGCAGCCAGCCCTGCAGGTGTTAACAGTTAGCAGCTCAGACTTCTGTGTGAGCACGAGAGAAGTGCCTCCTAGGAACACAGGGAGGAACTTGATTTTTGTGAGGAGCTGACTTAGCAGGGAGGGACGAGAACCGGGGAAGCCTGGGCTGTTGTTTACTACTCTAAACCCCGTGTAAACTCTCAGGTCATCGATGCCTAGGGAAACTGGGACCCCGGCAAAAGGAGATCCTGCTTATTCAGTGACCACATTAGCGTTGAGTGATTGTTGTAGTTTGGAATGAGGGTTGAAGTAAAAATAAACCAAGCATTTGTGCTAAATGTGGTGGCAGGTTGGCTTGAGACCAGGGCAAAAGCAATGGTCTGTTAAGAGCTCTTTGTGACCCCCACTGAGTACCGGCCTGAGCTTTCTATTTGGTGGCCTGTTCTGGGATGCCTTCCTGGGGCAGTTATGTCCACTTTAAGTAGATGACATAGATGTCGTAGCATGTGTCCCTGGAACACATCAAGCTTATTCCACCCCAGGGCCTTTGCATGTCCTGGCTCAGACCAGATCTTCCCACTGCTGGCTCGTTCTCATCCTTCATCTTTTGCCAATCACAGTTTTCAAAGTAGACTCTCTTCTCCACCACCTGCCCCACTAGTCTTCTCTCATATTTCCCTGTTTATATGGTCTGTCTTCCCCCACCACTCGTGCTTAAGTTTCGAGAGAGCTGGGGCCAGTCTCTTTCAATAAGCCGGCGAAGGCTGTGGTTGCCTGGTGCTGCCTGAGGAGGGGTGGGTAAGTCTGCCCAGCGTGGGGGAGAATGACTCCCTTTGGCTACAGATCTGAAGCCACATTCTCCAAAGAGGTCATCTGCTGGTTCCCTGTGTCTCATTTCTTAGTGGTTCAGAATTCTTGAGGGGGAGAAGAAGGTTAATTTGCTGACCCAACATGTAGGCCACTTCTCACCGAGAACCATTTAACAAACCGGTGCCCCGGTTGGCAGCGGTATAAAGCTCACACGTACCTACGGGACCACTACAGCGTTGGGTATATAGTAAGTGCTCAAAAATTACTGCACGAATGAATGAATGTGGGAGAACCCCACCCCCACGCCCGCTTTCTACCCATGAGACACGGCGGCAGAATTACCCAGGTGCTGTGGTACCTTCTGTGAAGGGACCGAGCACACTCGAGTGAGGTTCCTTCATGTTGGCTTAAAGCTCTCCTCCCTCATCTGAAGTCCCCCTTCCAGATTTTCTCTTTCAACCTGACAGCCAGCTTTGGACAAAGGCGGCAGGAGCAAGGGACGGCCATCAGTGGAAGAGAAGGCTGGGGACTCGGGTTTTCTCTGCCTTTGGTCAAGCAAAGAAATGTCAACTCGCCACACTTCCCTGCTTCCTCTGTTTTCCTTGTCATTACCAGTGGGCCTTGGGCTTTGCCACAGCCCAACGCAAATGTGGAAGAGGTTTTGTGGGGGGCTCTGGGGGTGTTTGAAGTGATGGAGATCTTCTCTCCAGGGTCCGTCATTTCTTTCTGTTGGTAGGTACCATAGAGATAATGTGGCTCAAGGGACAATATTAGGAGCCACATGTCCTTCAAAAGTATGAAGAACTTACCTCAAAAGCATCAGGTGCCCTCTTTGGGGTCAAGACAGAACAAAAAAGGGGGCCTAACTATGGAAAACAGTATGGAGGTTCCTCAAAACATTAAAAATAGAACTGCCACGGGATCCAGAAATTCCACTTCTGGGTGTCTGTCCAAAGGAAATGAAAACCAATCTTAGAGAGACAGATGCACCCTCCTGTGTATTTTCATAATAGCCGAGATCTGGGTGCAAGCGTGGATGGCTGGGTAAAGAAGGTGCAGTGCACACACACACAAAGACAGTGGACTATGACTCAGCGGTGAGAAGGAGGGGAATCCTGCCGTTTGCAGCAACATGGATGGACCTTGGCGACGTCATGCCCGGTAAGATGAGTGAGAGAGAAAAAGACACATTTTGTACGATATCACTTATGTGAATTCTGAAGAGCCGAACTTGTAACAACAGAATAGAATGTTGGTGACCAGGGGCCGGGGAAGAGAAGAACTGGGAGATGCCGTTTAAGGGCACGAACTTCAAAGAGTGGATAAGGAAGTCCTGGAGAGCTAATGCCCAGCACAGCCACTCTAATCAACAGTTCTGTGTTACAGATCTCAAACTTCTCAACATCAAAGGCCTCACGGACTAGGTCGCAGACCGCTCCCACCGCAAAAAGGAAATATATTTGGGACATGGGAGCGATGGCAGCCAGTGTGACTGTGGCAGTCACATGGCAGTGCATCTGTATCAAATCCACACGCTGTGCACCTTAAAAACTGACACAGCGTTACATGTCACCTACATTTCAATTAAAACACACACAGCGGGCTTATGTTAGAAGGGGTGAGTTTCTGCTTTGGTGAAAACCCAGTAAAAGTGTGATCGAAACAATGCAACTTCTGGCGTTTTCCAAGCATTTACGTTGTGGCCAGCACGGTACTAAAGCTGCAGTCTCTCTGTCCTTAAAGGTTTTCAGGACTAGACCAAAACATCAGAATGAAACGGTATCTGCTTTGACTATAGAGCTGACCCTTTCGGCCCTGTAAGAACATGATTTAGAGTGAGAATCACCCTTCGAGATGGAGAAGAATTCACTTATTTACCAACCCCTTCCTTCTTCCTGAAGACTTTTTTCTTTTTTATCACCTTTGGAAAAACTCTTATTTCTGACTAGAAATGAGGTCTAATCTTTCTTGCATGTTTCCTAGGTTTATTTCTGTTATTTGAAAATTTCCATCTGCTATCATCAATATGCCAGTATTTTGATCTATTGAGTTGTCAATACTAAAATCCTAATTTTAGAACATGTTGCCTTTTCTTCAACACATCTCTTCTCTCTTTCAAAATCATCTTCATCCATATCATGCCTTTATCTCCAGAACATGTGTGTATTTGGCCCCTGGGAAATCAGTGAGCTTTCTCTCTTTCTGTGTGTGTCTGTGTGTGTCTGTGTGTGTGTGTGTGTGTGTCTGTGTGTCCCTCTCTCTGCCTCTCTGCTGCTGCCTCTGTTCCTGTCCCTTCCACACACTCACACACCTGTGTAGGCTTACCTCGATGCCAACACATAGTCTGAGATACTTTTGTCCAGGTGTAAGGAATCTAGATAGATCGACATGTCTTACTTCACAAACTCCTAGATAGCAGGTTTCCTCAAAATTGCTTGATGAATGTTGGCACTGAGTGAATATTCAGTAATAACAACTGAGCTTTCAGGTGACTTTGGGATTTCTTGTTTAGATTTTGCCTGCTCTGGAGTTCTGGTGCCTAGAGGTAGTGCTGGGAGTCCACAGACCCGGCCTGCAGATCAGAAGGTGGACTTGCCCCATCACCACCATTCACTCATTCATTCATTCATTCATTCACTCATGCTTGTCTGTCCCCTTCCTGGGATTCTGGGCTGTTCCTACCTATAAATATCTACAAGGACAAAGCAAGAATTGTCCTTTTGCCTGTCTATCATTAAAGCCAAAATGCCAGAGAGGAATTCTGCCAGGCTTGACTGAGGGTATTATGTGAGGCTTCTTATATCGACGGGGCAGGTCTATTAACAGAGAAAGCTTTCAGAGCATCAAAGCCGCGTCCCTATCAAAAAGCAAGGCATAGTGGTCTGATTATAACGCCCCAACAGGGTAGACCGTAACTCCATGGTGGGGATTCTCATGTTTGCTTATGTCCCCTTGAGTCACCTTTTTATGCCTCATTTTCTCATGGAAAAATGGGAGAACAGCTTTCTTGCATAGCTTGCTGGCATTTTGCAAGGAAACTGTGAAAATGCTTTGAGACATAAAGACATACAGGCAAATATAATAATAGTAATAATAATAATAATAATAATAATAATAATAATAATAATATAATGGCAATGCCGCACTATCAGAATTGTCCTGAATAAGGAACAAATGAAGTTACAGAGAAGGAGAGTTAGATATAGATCTCCTCCCCTTTGGGGGATGGGAGAGATGATATAAAGGCTACAGGAAACCCAAAAACAAATTCCTGGATTTCATCTATAGATACAAGAGAATGAGGGAGAAAGAACAGCAAAATCTGGCTAGAGAGACCATGACAAAGACCGATGTGGGAGAAAAGGGGACAGATGGGCCTACAAGGCCAGAGTGTCAGGGTGGAACTCCCTGCAATGTCCCTGCATCAACAGGACTCAGCTCATTCAAAGTGAGAGCCAACGAGTCAGTGAAAACAGTGTTCCCCAAAGCGTGCTCTCTGGTGTGTTTGTCCTAGGACCGAAGGATCCTGGGCAGCATGCCTGGTGAAGGCACCTTGCTTTACTGTTCTGTGAAGAGCCACAGGGCACCGTGGTTGGCCAGAGGCTTCAACAAACCCCAAAGGCAAGCAAACAGTTTGCTTTTACTTAGCATTTGACTTCTCAATTTCTTTATTTTTAAAAAGATTTTATTTATTTATTTTTAGAGGGGGAAGGGAAGTAGAAAGAGAGGGAGGGAAACATCAATGTGTGGTTGCCTCTTGCACGCCCCCTACTGGGGACCTGGCCCGCAACTCAGGCAGGTGTCCTGACTGGGAATCCAACCGGTGACCCTTTGGTTCACAGGCCAGTATTCAGTCCACTGAGCCACACCAGTCAGGGCCGACTTCTCAGTTTCACCTCCCTGTTCTCTGCTCCCTTTTTGGTAAAACTTGTTAACATCAGGCAGAAAGAGCTGCCTGAAAAGCCTGTCTGAGAAGCCTGGTTTCGAAAAGACTTTGAATCGGACAGTGTCATGCCCTGCACTGACTAGTTGAGAATAGAACCCGTTGCCACATGTGGACACTTTGGTCTGCAGTGTCAGGGTGCTGGTGAGCTCCAGGCCATCCAGGAATATTGCCCTTGGGAACTGAGCCTTGCTCAGCCTCTCAGTGTCTTTGGAATGAGCCCGGGTCTGTTGGATATTTTCCAAAACAGTTTTAGCAGGAATGTGGAACACAGGTGGGGAAGGAGGGGAATCCTCAGAGATAAAAGTCGGAGCAAACTTAGACCTCTGTAGCCATTCGTTCTTTCATCCATCAGATATCCGTTACAGTATGGACCATGTCCCTGGCACTGGGCTGGGCACTGAGGCGAACAATGGAAGGAACTAAAGGAGCTCCAAGAAAAATCTGTGTAGAGTTTAGTGGGGTACAATCTAGGGTATGGGAAAGAGGGCAATCAAGGAAGGCTTTATGGAGGAGGTGATTTTTCCAGTTGAGCTTTGAAAGGAGTGAAATCTACAATTTTAAAAGACCCTCAAGTGCTTCAAGTTTGAGAAGCAGTGCTGTAGGATGTGAGTCATCCTACTTGGCTGGCTCCCCTTCATGATTTTTTGAAGGCATCATTAAAATTCACACATTTTAAGCCAGAAACAGTTTGCTTATTAATTAATTACAAAGTCCACCTCACCCATGGCCTATTTTGCCAACTCATTTAATAGCTGCTGTTTTGTTACTGGGGCAGCATTCAATGACTTTGGGAGGGAAGTTCTGGCTGGACTTTTTTCTTTCTTTCTTTTCCTTTTTATTTTGGAAATTTTCAAACATATAAAACATAGAATAATGTAATAAATCCCCATATTCCCATAACCAGCTTCGACAACCATCCACCAGTGGCCAATCTTGTTTTATCCATGTCTCCCATACTGTGTTATGACAAAACCATGTTATCGTTTTACCAGTCAATTAAAATGACATTTACAATGCATTTTCTCTTCTAGGGACCCACAGATTAACATCCTAAAATAGACGTAGGCTGTACCTCCAACAATCTAGGACTGAAAATCTCCAACAACAGTTTAAATTCTAGATTCCCAAACACCAAATGTCAGCGGCCACCCTCTGCCACGCAGTGGGGGAAATTTTAAAGTAGTCAGCCTGGCAAAGGCTGCGTGGGCAACGTGCCCATCTGTAAAATCTGCGGGCATCTAGGATGGATACCAACACCCACACACTTCAGGGGAGGTCTTTATCATCTGCGGCCATCTCACTGCTCTTCAGAGCTTCAAGGATGGTAACTCATAAGACATAAGTCATAGGGATCCATGATTTCAATAGCCCATTTCTTAGCTCACAGTCGTGTGGAAGAGCTGGAGAGGGTTGAGAGAAGCCACACTGAGACTGATGGATGACGATATTTAGAGCTCCACCTTGTGAATGCTGTTAAGCCTCCTGGGTCAGCTGCCTGGACCAAAACCTGTTATTTCCAAGTTCTGCCCTGTCTTCTGGAAAAAAAAAATCTCCCCTAAAAACTTAATTGAAGTCTACTTGAAACATACAGCTCTGATGGATGAGCACCCTGGGTCAGGTGGGAGAACACCCAGTTTGGCTTGTCTCCTGTCCTCTGGGTATTTATTTCCTTTTTGACCACAGATCTTGTCTTCTAGAGCAGGTGTGGTCAGGCACGGGCAGGGCTGTGGCTAACTGTGCCAGCCCATGACCTTGTAGTGGATTTTGACAGTGGTTTTAGACCAACTACCCATGATTAGATGCATTTTCTGTGGGCTTATGAGGCCCACTGCCTTGTTTTGAGGAGGGTTTCTCTTTACCTCTTTTTTGTGTTGGCTTACTTTTCCCAGATACTATGTCTTTGTCTTTCTTGATTTACTCTCTCGTTTTGGGGGAGCACATCCTCCCGTAGCTTTCTGAGAAAAGATGTATGGCAGGCAATTTTATTTTAGGTTTGGATGGGTTTAAAATCAAAGTTGGTAATAAATTTTCTTTAGGGTTTTTAAGTCATTCTTTCACTACTGTATAGTTTTCAGCATAACTGATGAGAATTCCAAAGCCATTATGAATCCATCTGTGGCATGTTTCTCCTGGAAAGTTTGTAGGTTTAGAGAGAAATTTTATCCTAAATATCTGAAATTTCACCATGACATGCTGTGATGTACATCTCATTTCATTCGTTTAACTGGGTATTGTGGGATCATTTTAATTGGGAAACAAACATGTTCAGTTGTGGAAATTTTCCCTAAATTATCTATTTGATAATCTCCTGTCTTTAAATTATTTTTTTTAGTTTTCTGATTAGATGTTGGAGTTCTTGGAATTATTCTGAAATTTTCTTGACTGTTTCTATCTTTGGGGGGGAATATCTGCTTCCTCTATTTTTTTTATTCTGATAAAATATACATAACATAAAATGTACCATTTTAACCATTTCTACTGGTACAGCTCAGTGGCATTCAGCACATTCATGCTGTCGGGCAACCGTCACCACCATCCACCTCCAGAGGGAGATTTCCCCTCTCCCCCAGCTGAGGCCACACCCAGTGTTTAAACAGTAGCTCCCCACTCCCCCTCTCTCCAACCCCTGGCGACCCCCATTCTATTTCCGTCTCTGGGAGTTTCACTGCCCTGGGTACCTCATATAAGTGGAATCATACAATATTTTCCCTTTTGTGACTGGCTTATTTCACTTAGCATAATGTCTTCAAGGTTCATCTATGTTGTAGTATGTGTCAGAATTTCCCTTCTCTTAAAGATGAATATTATTGCATTGTATGTATACGCCACATTTTATTTTTCCATTCATCTGCCAATGGACAGATGAGTCACTTTTATATTTTCCACCTTTTAAAAAAGGTTTTATTTATTTATTTTTAGAGAGGGGAAGGGAGGGAGAAAGAGAGGGAAACATCAATGTGTGGTTGCCTCTTGAGCACCCCCCCCACGGGGGACCTGGCCTGCAACCCAGGCCCTGACAGGGAATAGAACCAGCGACCCTTTGGTTTGCAGTCTGGCGCTCAATCCACGGAGCCACACCAGCCAGGGCTATTTTCCATCTATTTGATTTTTGTATTACTTCTTTGAGGGTCCCTCAACTTTAACTTATAATCTTTCCACTGTTTTTTAAAATCTACCCTCCTATTTTAATTCCCAAGAGCTCTGGTTTTATTCCGTTCTATTTTTTTCCAACCTATTCTTATTTTGTGGACACAACACAGTTTCTTATTTCTCGAAGGGTGTTAATCATCTATTCTTGACATTTTCTTTTACTTCTCACGTTATTCCTTTCCTTACCCTTCATTTCTTTGTAAACCACAGGTTTCTGAATTTAGAAGAATTTCTCAAATGTCTGCTAATCCCTGACCACCTCTTCCTATTTGAAAGTGAGACACTGAAAATCTTCCAGAGGATGGGGCTTGTCAATGGGCAGGCATCCTGGGGTGCCTGGGCGGGGCGCTCATCATCTCTCTGGAGAACTCCTGAACCTGCGTACCTGTAGGTTTTGTTGTTCTGGACGGTCACGTCCTTGGAGAGACATCCTCCGATCTCCTGCCTGGATGCCAGGGTAAGGGTGTCAGGCAGGGGCAGCGGTAGGGGTGTCTTTGTTCATAGGCAGACCTGCATTGACCCCCTTTTTAGAGGCGCCTTCGCTTGCCTCTCTGCCGCGCCTGGTGTCTCCAGTCGTTCTGTTGGACCCCCCAGACTGCAGATCCCCGGTCTTCCATCAGGGCTGTTGAGGAAGGAGGCGCTACTGTGTGGGGTGGTGGGTCATCTCTGGTCGTTGAATGACTTCTTAAACAGACTTTCGGAGGCCCCTTTTCTCTTTGGCCCTACCCTTCATTCCTTTCTTCGGAGGTGGGGTCAGTTGGTACCTCCATTTCTGAGCCTTCCTAGAGTTTTGCAGGGAAAACTGACTTTCTCCCTGTTGGCTCCTTCTTCGGCAGGATTTGCATTTCAGTGTTACTTACTCTGTCGAGTTAGTCAAGGCTCAACTAGCCATTTTCCGTCTTCCACTGTTTTCTCACCTTTCTCATCCCTTTTCTTGTCCTCCTAGTTTGTCCTTGGTTGTCTGTACCCTTTAAAATTCACTTACTATCATTTTATGTGGTTTGAGAAGGGTGTGGAGAAGAACAGGTGTGTTCAATACTCCGCGCTTAACCCAAACTCTAGTTTATTTGTGGGTGTTTCAGTTTGGCATTAATATTTACCTCTAGGCTGCGACGGTTAGTATTCCAGTAACATGTTTACTGGTCACTGCTTTTATTCTTATCAAATTTGTAAGTCTTAATAAAAACAAAAACTGCTGTTGGAAAAGACAGTGGCTTGTATCTTTAAAATATACTCCTCTCCCCCTCCTCCTCCACTATCATCATCATTAGTACTTACTGAGTTCTAGCCATGTTCTAGGCAATGAGATGAAAACATTTAACTTTTACCATTTAATCTCCACAACAGTTCCTGAGCAGGTACTAGCCCAACACTCACTTTTCAGGGTTGAAAAACTAAGCCTCAGAGAGACTGAGACAGTTGCATAGATAATACACATAGCAAATAGCAGAAAAGCATCTCAACTTCAGTGGTTGGTCTCTAGACGGGTTCTGCAGGCGTGAGGAAGAAGCTCTGATGAAAGAAATCTCACCAATCACCCAATCAAAAGTCATCGGTTATTTTGTATCCACACTTACAGTGACCTCATTGGTTCAGCTGTGCAAATGATTGTATCAAATGACATCATCAAGAAAGGAGGCCCACTATGGACTCAGCTCCAGTCTCCTGAGTCAGGGAGCAAATTCAAGCTACAAAACCAACGGATGGTGAACTCAAGCTAAATTTACCAACCCTGTGACTTGCTGGGAACCTTTCTTCTTCTGGACCCTGAGAGCAGAGACCTTGCCGATCTTTTTCTCCCCTTGATAGAGGTAAAGGGAGTACACCAATGCCTGGGATGAAGCCTAGCACATAATAGGTGCACAGTAAACATGAGGCTCCTTTCACCTGGATAAACAGCGATAACCAGGGGTGCACCCAGAGAGCCTGGAAGCATGATGATTGAGGTCTGAAAACCGGCCTGGGCTCCGCTTTCCAAGCTGTGTGCTCTAGGATGCACTGCATTTGCATGATGAGCGGGGTGTCATTTTCAAATTCACAGGCACATGCAGCACGGGCTAGCAGTGGTCCGGCCTGGGCGGAAATTCTGGACACATGTGTCCCTGACGTTGATGACAGGTTAGGTGCACTTTCTACAAATAGACTTCGAACACATGGAGAAGTAAAGACTTCGACGATCCTGCTGCTGGTGATGCCCTGCCCGCCCACGGCCCAGTGCAACCAGCCGGGCTGCACACCTTGTGCTCCGCCTCACAGGCCCCGGGATGGGGTGGTGCAGAGGTCACGGACACCCACAGCTTGAAGGACACTCAAGTATATATGCACCTACGCCAACTTTGTCATTTCATAGCGGGCTTTTCAGGCTTGGTTGGATAAATAATGATCGTTTTGAGATTGTTGGCTCTTTATGCCGTTCTGGGAACTAGTTATTTTGAGCCTTGTTTTCCATACGTCTATGTTTCTATCAGTTTGGAGTATCTTATAGTATTTCTTGGTATCGGGTTGCTGTTGATGTTTGGGGCAGGGCAGTTCTTCATCAGGGGGAACAGTCTACAGCACTGAGGGGTATTAGTACTCTTGGTCCCTCACAAAAATGCCAGGAGTGCCCCAAGCCCGTGAGGCACCAAAGGCGTTCCCCAGACTTCCAAATGCCTCCATGGTCAATGGTGTACCTGAATTCATCACAGCTTACAGACAGGTGAGATTTGAAAAGAGCCAGGACCTAACATCACAAGACACCTCAGGAAAGCAGACTCCTGGCGGGGCTGGTCGGCCACCTTCCGCCTGCACAGCCCCGTTACTCTGAGGAGCACTTCCAGTACCTTAGAGGGGGCGCAGCGGGGCGGGCGGATGAAGGAAGCTCTTTTCGGAATTTGGTTCCACTTCCTTGATGTTCTGTTTACTGTCACAGGTGACATGGCTCCCAGTCTGCCCATCCGTCTGACGATTGTTGCACTCACCTAGCACTGTGCGGGGTGGGGGCATTATTTTGATTCATCCTTACAGCAGCTTTGCTGAACCTAAAAGAATTCACACTCTCACTAGAATTCTTTATGAAGAAACCTAGGCTTTGAAAAGAGGTATTACTTGCTCAGAGCCAGCTTTCAGATTCCAGGGTCTGTGTTCTGGCAATAGAATTGTCTCCTGCTAGAAACCTATTTTTTAAAGGCCTGGGGGTGGGAATGGGCCTGCGGGGGTCCAAAAAAGGTTTCTTTTGAAAGCATACCCAGCTCTTGTCCCCAGGACACACCAGGTGGCACCATCAGTGTTCACCCTGTCACCACCAGCTGGAGCTCATTTCAGATTGGTGGGGGTGGGGGTAGGAGGCTTCGCAGGCAGGCCCCCCCCCCACCACTGGGAGAGAGTCAATTGGCTGCAGATTCGTTTATAAACCAGGATATTGTGTGGGCGCCAACACCAGCCAGAGACCCCGGCTGCTCTCTGGAGGACTAGGCTGCTGATCCTCCCCAGCTTTGGTGGGGGAGGGGAAAAAACAACCAACAAAACCAAAACCAAACACAAACAAACAACAACAAAAAACCAAGACCGGATATCCTGGGGGAGGAAGGAAGAGACGAAGCTGGCTGGTTTCTAAGGAACCTGATAAGGCGGCTGGGGGGGGCGGGGTCGGGCACAGGGAGAAAAGCAGACGTTGTGACCTTTAACACCATTCATTCATATGTGCATCCGTTTCATATTTATTGAGCACCTGCCAGAATCTATTCTAGGTGAAGAAACAGCAACAGCACGACAAATACCCCTGCCCTCACAGAGCTTATGTTCTGACGAGAGAGACACAGACAGCAAGCATATTAATAAGGGAAACAATGTATCAGGTGGAGAGAAGTGCTTTGGGCAAAAGGCAGCAGGGACAGGCGCAGAGAACTAGTGCTGCGTTTCGATTTTAAACAGTGATCGAAGAAAGCCTCAGGGAGTGACACTTGATCCAATGACACGTTGCTGGGCACGGTTTCCAGCGTCTTTACAATTTTCTCAATGCAACAACCGCTCAAAAACAGCTACGACTATTCCCATTTTACAGACAAAGAGATGCAGTGATTTCTGGACATCGTACAGCTAGCGCGTGGGTGAACTGAGGTCTGAACCGTGGCTGTAGCAGGTCCAGCGGGGGCACGCTTGGAGGTTGCTAAGGATGGAGCCTACAAAGGGGGCTGGGGAAAGGAAAGTCGGCGGGGGCGCATCAGGCCTCCGTGGGTGCCCACGAAGCGAATGTGGTGTCACCCATGGGCAAGTGTGGGCGGACTCGAGTGAGGCGGGAGGAGGCTGCGGAAGCTGTTGATCTTCCCCGAGCTGGATCCCCAGTCTCCCGGCCTGGGGCTGGGGAGTTCCGTCACCCAGCTGCAGAGGTGGTGGGGGAGGGAGCTCGCTGCTGGGGCTGTACTGGGACAGTTCCAGTCGGAACCTCACCCCGCCGCCACCCCCTGGCCAGCTGCTCCAGTCAATAAGGCGAGGACCTCGCGGGCGCCCGTCGCCCTCCCGGTGGGGTTCGCCTGGGAGTTCCTACCAGGGCTGAGGAGGGCCCTGGAGGCGAGATCCGGAAGGGCGGACCCCAGCACCGCCGTCTGTCTTCCGCGGAGACGCGCAGTTCGGGAGGCCAGCGCGCAAAGGGCGCACAGAGCTGCAGGGAGCGCGGGGTCCCTGACACGTTCCCAGGAGCGCCCAGGTCACAGGACAGCGGCGGAGGGGCGCCCTGCAGCTCTTGGGGGTCGGCAAGACAAGGGGAGGGACAGGGCCCATGCGCAGCAAATATGTGAGAACTACGACGTGCTGGGGTAGAAAGACTAAAAGACAGGCGAGCGCGCACTCCAGGAAGGCCTGGAGAGAGTGGGCGCGCTGAAAAGACGGGCTGGAGAGAGCGCAGGAGAAGGAAGAAGCGAGAAGGGACTATTGCTCCAGAGAGGACGTGCCAAAGCGTGGGGCCTGGGGTCTAGGGGAGGGCGTTGGGAGTCGCTGGGGGCATCGCACAGTGGCAGGGGCGGCGCCCCGCGCGCAGCAGAGTGTGGACTGACGAGGTGCTGAAAGGGCCAGCCAGTAGAGCACGCCGGAGAGCGGGAGCGCCCAGCGCAGCGGGAGAGCACGGAGCGCCTGCGCGCGCAGGGGACGCGGCGTGCAGTTGCCTGCCCTGGTGGCGCGCTTTGAGGGTCTGGAGAAGCGGGTTGAGAAGAGCCCGACGAGAGCCCAGAGCCCAGAGATGTCGGGGGAGGCAGGGGGAGAGGCCGCAAACTCCGTGGCAGAATTTCCCCGGATTGGAGAGAGAGTGCACCCTGGCGCTTGAAGGAAGCAAAAGCCAGCCCTGGGGGAGGCTTGGTCAGGGCTGAGCGCCTCTAGGAGCGCAGCTGAGAGGAGGTGCGGCGGATTGAGGGGCGAGTTCCGAGAGCCCGAGAAAGGTGAGGAGGAGATTCCGAGGACAAAAAACCCGGGGCGCGCGGGGCCCCGAGGAAGGAAACTGTGGAGCGCAAACTGGGTCCCCAGGAGGGCCGCAGTGTCACCCATGTCCCCCCTTCCTGGCCGCTCCCAGTTTTAACCCACTCACCATGATGGAGAAGACGAAAGCCACGATGTTGATGGGGTACGCGGGGCAAAAACACGAGACAATGGTGAGCCACAGGTAGTTCTTGGGCCTGGGCACGTCCTCCTCGGTCTTGTCATCTTCAGTGTTGGCCTCGGGACTGCTGTCCAGAGCCGTCTTGAAGTCCGAGCTGGGGGCGTACTGAGACATGGGCGAGGCAGGCGGCACAGGGAGGGCAGCGGAGCGCACAGTCGGCGCGGTCTGGACCTCTGGCCGCCGGCTGCTGGCGAGCCTCTGAAAAGCCAGTGGAGCGAGGCTCGGGAGACGTGACCTCACCCCTCCTGCGTCCTCCGCTGGCACCGGCCCGCGCTCAGGGAGCTGGGCCAAGAGCCTGGGCACAAGAGGGAGGGAGGAAGCGAGAGCAAGGAAGTGAGGGGAGGCGGCGGGAAGGAGAGGGAGCCTGCCGGCCCAAGAAACAGAGGAAAGGCACGCATTGACGACACCCAGAGACCCTCTCACGGACGCTTACTCTCACTCAGAGAAGTCCAGAATGAACAGGAGTTTCAGGGAAGCAGCAAGCAAAGCCCCTTTAAGTTGCAAACTGGCCGAAGAAGACCAGGCCGTTTTTTCAAGCAGGTGAATTTGAATACATGTAGACAGGACAGGAGGTGACCCAACCCTATCCAGCTGGCTACGCAGTTACTACTTCCGCTAGACTTCAACACTTTATTGTCTGGTTCCTGAGGTATATAAGTTGCCTCTGCTGCCCCAGTCCCTTCTTTTACTCAGACCTGGAACATTGAGTACTACTAGTAATTTCCTCCACAGGTGGGCAGGGAGCAAGGTGCCCGGTGTTGGGCCCACCCTTTTCACACCGCCCAGGGACCCCTGGACACTGGAGTTAGCCAGTAGGCGCAGCTCTTCACTTTTTCCCACGTGTGGAAACAAGCAATCCTTCTCATCTCCACTTTCTCAGCTGTAGGGTCCCTGGACAGAGAAGCAGATAGATCTGGCAGGTGTAGACAACCCAGGTGAATAATTGCAATGGGGAGAAGAGAAAGGGACCCACCCACTTTGGTAACTAGGGTGAAGACGGCAATTTCATCAGTAGCTAAGCAATTCATGAGAGCGGGTAGGGACCAGAACTGAGACTTTGAACCCAGACAGAGCTGGGCAATTGTCGCATCTCAGTTGAACGACCTCAGGAAATTCCCTTCACCTTGCTGAGCTCCAATTCCTTCATCTAAAAAAGTGGAATAATAAGAATCTCCACCTCATCGGAACCGTGAGACTATGAGATTGCGTCTCAAATCAGGTATCTCTGAGTGGCCAATAAATGTTACCTATTACTAGGAGATGTTCCCCAAAATATAGTCATTATACAGTACCTCAGATGCAATACCCATTGTTGCAAATATTTCACCAGAAATTCAGATGTGCTGAGTGGGCAGGACCACAAAGAAGTGCAAATAATTTTATTATGCACAGTCTCAAAAACAGTTGCTCATAGCACCATACTCGAAGGGATGAATCATCTGCCCGGCTTGCTCAGAAGGTGAGCTGATTGTCTGGGATGCCTCACGTGTCTCAGGGGCCGCATGCATTTCGTCATCTGCCTCCCTTGCCGGGCTGCGACTCCCTGAGACAGGGGACAGTCTTGCTCATCTTTACCTCACCACCTGGCGCGTTGCCTGGTAACACGTTGCCTGTGCTAGGTGTGGCTTGCTGGGTGATCATGCAAAAATGAAATAGTACCTTCTCCGCTACGCCTTCTCCCTCATTTTGGTTGATTGAGCAAGTGGGATACACTGAACAATGAGGTTCATCTATTGAGTTCTCCATTAAACCTTTGCATTGGCTGTTCCCTCTGCCTGGAATGCTGTTCCCCTAGACCGTCACATGGCTCCTTATTTCTCAGCTGTCAGTGCAAATGTCACTTCCTCAGAGAGAGACCTTCTCTTTAGATTTATCTAGTGTGGGTCCCCATAATTATTCTGTATCTTCCCAGCTTTTTTTTTTGGCACGTATCACTATTGAACTTTGTTTGCTTGTTCACTGAATGTTCTTTTTGTGAGCTCTGTACCCTCTTCAGAGATGCATCTCCAGCACTGAGAATTATCCTGGCACAAGGTAGGAATGCAAGAAATATTTCTTGAACGAATGGATCAGGACTACCTGGGAGTATTGAAAGAATGATTCCCAGGTCTTGACCAAGACCTACCTGAATTAAAATTTCCCAAGGTGGCACCCCAGAAATCCATATTTTTAATGTCTGAGAAATCAGTATTTTCAGAACACTCCCCAGTGTTTGTGATGCAACTTAACAATTTCTCAAATCCCATTATTGCCTCTAGTTCTTAGGACATAGTCCTGGATCTTCAGTTTGGAGAGGCCCTCCATTGCCTCAAATTCAGCGTGTCAAAGGTGGAAGCGTCTCCCCCAAGGACCTGCTTCTTAGTCCTTGGCGAATGGGTCCTGCCTAGTTTTCCGACCGTCTCTCCCATCAGTCCTCTGCTCTCATTGTGCTCCAATTCTGTAGGCCTTTTCCCTCCTCCTCAAATGCGCCCAGCTCTTTCCCAGCCCAGGGCTTTACACCCACTATTTCTCCTTCCCGTAAGGCATCCCTTTCTTCTCATCTTTCAGGCCCCATGACCTCATGTATGGGACCCTGAGAGAGTCCTTCGCTGACCATCCTATCTAAAGTAGCCTCCTACCCTCTTATTCTCCACCTTATCTCCCTCTTTATTTCTTTCATCACAGTTATCACAACCAGAAACTGTCTCGTGTATTCATTTGTTTACTCTTCATTGTCCATCTCCCCCACTAGAAGGTAAACTCACAAGAGTGGAGATTTATTTTTTTTTCTGTTTGGTCTCACTGTGGTGTCCTTTGTGCAG
>PVKM010031827.1:0-16682 GCA_004027735.1 Carollia perspicillata | reverse complement strand
AAGATTTTGTTTATTTATCTTTAGAGGGGAAGGGAAGGAGAGAGGGAGAGAAATGTCATGTGTCCCCTGCTGGGAACTGGCCTGCAACCCAGGCATGTGCCCTGACTGGGAATCAAACTGTGATCCTTTAGTTCGCAGGCTCCCGCTTAATCCACTGAGCTACACCAGCCAGGGTTAACTTAAATACTTCTTAAGCAACAAGAGGTATGCTTCCTGATGATTAATAATCAATATAATTGTGATTCCCAGATTTCCTATTTCTACAATGCACCCTAGTCTACTAGTGTTAACAGCTACAACTACCTAAAGCCCACTTTTAAAGTACAATAACAGCAACAAAAACTGCAAAACACAATGAACCACTACATTTCTCGATGTAAGCTATATTCCTAATGTTAAAGTTTAATGCACCCCAGTGATTTGTAAATTAGAAAATACTTTTAGCATAAGTCAAATAAAAACAATGACTATAGGGAGAAAAAAGCTGTTCTGGTACCCTAACATGGCCCCATTATTCCTTTTGGTGATATACTGTAGATTGAAACACAAAAATTTGTTTTATAAATATATCACCAAAAACCATAAAACATACTCCAAAACAGTATTTATATTTCATCTCTTTTTAAAAGGATATGTTTTTGGTGGGATTACTGGTGACATGTTAATCTCTCCCCCCAAAATAAAGATAAATTTTTTTCCAAAAGTCACTAGACATGAAAAATTATTCAATTTTTACCATTCATTGCTTCTACAATTAATAAAAAAATTATCCAATTATTTATCAAAGTCAAATCCAAACAAATTTAGATCTTAATGTAAACATCTCTTGGCTTCAAAAACATTCTTCAGTTTTTAGAGAGAGAAATGTAGATTTGTTGTTCCACTTATTTATGCATTCACTGGTTGATTTCTTGTATGTGCCCTGACCAGGGATTGAACCCATAACCTTGGTGTGTCGGGATGATGCCCTAACCAACTGAGCGGCCCAGCCAGGACAACATCTCTTGGCTTTTTAAGATCCAGGTAGAGTAGCATTTGACAACTAAAATAGATCATATTTTAAGATATCTGAAATTACATACAAACTCATGATTCTCCTCCAAAATAAAATAAAGAACACAATTAAATAACTTCTGACTGCTAGAGTTTAAAGTGTAGAAAAAAAACTGCATTCAGGTCGATAAAGAGAGGGAAGAAACAGTCAAAAGACATTTTATAGTCACTGCACTAAAGAAGGCTATAATATCATTTTAAATTTTCATACATAAAAAGATCTTTTTTTCTTGAAGACCTGAGTTAAAAAAAGACCTTAGTGAAGTACATAAAACTCAGTCCTCATCAAAGGAACCACTGAAACCACCAAGAAAAACAGGTATATTTAACTATCATGTAATATAATGAGAACACAGTAGATATCTTCATCTAATGCTTTTTTACTTTTAAATAAAGATGAAATGTACATGTAATGGAACTTATTATACAGTAAATACAAAAGAGAAGGAAGGTGACTTATAAAGCAATGGACTGGCCTTCCAGATATTTTAAGTGAAAAGGTCTAGCCTACAGTATGTTGTTACCTTTTGCATTTAAAGGGCGGCAGGAGACTGTGCATGTACATGTTTTTGTTTGTTTATATAAAAATTAGCTTTAGAAAAATACATGAGAAACTGCTAACACCAAGGCTCTGTGGGGAGGGTTAACGGGGTATGCTGGAGGGTAGTAAAAGGGAAGCTTTCTTCATTTCAGTCTTTTGCGTATTTTGAATTTTAAGCAATGTGGACTATACATTATCAAAAGAAAAAATGAAAGTACTTTACCTTGCACCATTGTTCCTAATGACTTCCACAGTTTCTTCAACAAAATATCGATCCTTGACATATGCAAAAATATCATCACAAATTTCATGTAAGCGTGAACGATGGGTAAGGTTGGTCAAGTATAAAACTGGAATAATTAGTGGTTCTGGAAAACTCTGAAGATTCTGTCTTGCTCTTTTTTCTGACTCAAGTGCTTCCTGATAGGTCAGTCCAGGTCTACCCGTCACCGCACAACTCCACACAAGACTGTTGCACAGAATTGTCCGTTCGAAAAAGTCACTGATTAAAAAATAAAAATAAAAATCCATTACCTATCATTTCACAAATTTTACATTGAAAGCTGATAAATAACTGTGCCTCTATTGCAAAAATTTATATAGAATCATAGAACTCAAACAAGGCTTTGGTAACTGATGAACTTACACATTAATACAAATCTAAGAAAAAGTATATTTAAACTAGACATTGATATTTTGCAATTTAAAAGTATATTCAGCCAAAATTAAACTTCGATTTCTATTGGTTTTGAAACTGGAAGTGCAAGTGAAAATAAACTCAACCTTTCCTTTTCATTCTAATTTTTTTAAAAAAGATTTTACTTATTTATTTTTAGAGAGGGGAAGGGAGGGAGAAAAAGAGGGAGAAAAACATCAATGTGTGGTTGCCTCTCGCACACCCCCTACTGGGAACCTGGCCTACAACCTAGGCATGTGCACTGACTGGGAATCAAACTGGTGACTCCATGATTCATAAGCTGGTGCTCAGTCCACTAAGCCACACCAGCCAGGGCACATTCTAATTTTTAAGCTTCTTGTTCCAAAGCCATCAGAACACTGGAACTAATTCAAAAGCTTAACTGTGAATTTTATTTTTATCTATTTTTTCATATGAATTTTAAAAGACTTTAACATAATAGTGAAAAACTGGGAAATCTAAGCATCTAACAATGAGAAAGGTTAAGTACAGTATGAAAAATTAGTCATTAAACAGAATAAGGAGAGTTCTTAAATAATGTTAATAGTGAAACACTTTCAAGCTTTTACATATATATATATGTATACAGTTTCTATATATATATATATATATATATACACACATGATAATATGGTCCAATTTGTGATAGAATAAAAGAAAAAGAGAACCTAGGGAAGCATAAGAGATTTCTGGATATTAAACAAAAATCAAGGTGACAGCTACAGAGTGGGGATTGGAATAGGCAACCATTCTACTCAATCCTTTTCTACATTACTGGAATTTTTAAATAAGGGTATTTCTTTTAAAAAATTCTATCTTGTCACTTTTAAAATGCAAGAGATCTATAATTTGGAAACATTTCTCAGGTATACTGAGTAGAAGAAACTCAAACCACTGAATAACACAATTTCATACACATTGATTATAAACACAAAAATGTGTGTATTCATACAAATACTATATAAAGAGATGCTCCCTATGGAGAAAGGGAAAAACTGGGAAGGAAGGAAAAGGAAAATTTGTCATACTAAATATTTCTATGTTTGAATTTTTTAAAATATATTTTATTGTTTATGCTATAATTGTCCCATTTTTTTCCATTATCCCCCTCCACCCTGCACCCCCTTCCCTCCAGCGTTCCCCCCACCACCTTAGTTTATGTCCATGGGTTGTATATATAAGTTCTTTGGCTTCTCCATTTTCTATACTACTGTTAACCTCCCCCTGTCTATTTTGTGCCTACCAATTATGCTTCTTATTCCCTGTACCTTTTCCCCCATTCTCTCCCCACCACCTCCCCACTGATAACCCTCCATGTGCAATCCATTTCTGTGATTCTTTTCCTGTTCTAGTTGTTTGCTTAGTTTGTTTTTGTTTTTTAGGTTCAGTTGTTGATAGTTGTGAGTTTGTTGTCATTTCACTGTTCATAGTTTTGATCTTCCTTTTCTTAAAGTTGTCCTAGAGGTTCCTAACCTTCTCCTTTTTTTGAATTCTTATTTCTTCATTCTGTTCTGGTTGAATGTTTATTTCTTCCTTCTGGTCCAAACCGGTTTCCTTCCCTTCACTGTTGGTTCCTGTGTATTTTTTTTCTTTATTTCACTTTGCATAGCCTTCAGTTCTTCCTCTATATTGCAACTATGCTCAATCATTTTTGTGAACATCCTGATTACCAGTGTTTTGAACTCTGCATTTGATAGGTTGGCTATCTCCTCATTGCTTAGTTCTTTTTCTGGAGTTTTGATCTGTTCTTTCATTTGGGCCATACTTCTTTGTCTCGGCACACCTGTTATGTTGTAAGGGACAGAGCCTTAGGTATTCTCCATGGCGAGGCAACCCACATTGCTGCTATGTTGTGGTCCTGTATGTGGAGGAGGTGTCAGAAAGGGAATGCCACTTGCTCGGCTCTCTCCTCACTTTTTGTCACTTTCCTTGCTTCCCACAAGTGGATTGTGCCCTTTCAGGTAGATTGGCTTGTGTATGTTCTAGGATCCTGTGGGCTCCTCCAATGGACTCTCCTGTGAGATTGGGAGTTTCTCCCTCTACCATACCCCCAATCCACAGGTTTTTACAGCAAGAGGTTTTAAGTCTGTCTCACTCCCCAGTTGTTCCTTCCAGTGTATCTGCTCGAGAATGTGGGACAACCTGGTCTGCCAGCAGCTGTCTTGCCCACCTGGTCTGCCAGCCTCTGCCTCATCGTGCGTCCCCTCTGTCCCAGCTGTCATCTCTGCCGCTCCTACCAGTGTGGATGGATGTTTCTTTAAGTCCTTGGTTGTCAGATGTCATACAGAAAATCCAGTTTGATTTTCCGGCACATCTGGTTGTTTTTCTTTTTAAATTGGTTGTTATCCTTCTTTTGGTTATGCAAGGAAGTAAAGCATATATACCTAGGCCTCCATCTTGGCAGGAATTTCTCTTTGTTTGAATTTTTATAATGATCATGAACTTGTATTATTTTTATAATAAACATATTTTTCAAATACAAGAGGTTAGATATATGTAAATGGGTTAACCATGGTTGCCTGTAAATTGTAAGATATGTGTAGTTCCCCTATCTATACTCTGGTCTACTTTGTAATAATTATATGTAATCGATACATTTTACTATTCTCTAACTTTTTCTTCTTCTGGAAATCCCTCTTTCCTTCTCCCATCATTCTAAAAAGTATTAAAACTGCTATATGTTTAATTCCTGGTTAGTATTATCTGTTTAGGTTATCCCTGTAGTACTCTGATCTCCAAAGATTTGGGTAATCCCATTAAGATAATCTTATTTGTATATTTGTCTGCAGAGGAAGGAAGGAAGGAAGGAAGGAAGGAAGGAAGGAAGGAAGGAAGGAAGGAAGGAAGGAAGGAAATCATATTTAACATAAATGAGATCTAAAGAGATAGCATACAAGCCAAGTTACATAACTCTAATTTAGTACGAAGATCCTTCTGAAGTATGTACCCTTTAGTAGAGCAGATAATGGATATACAGTATTAAAATACAAAGTAAAAATGATTATCTTTTCAAGACAAAGGCAGATATCCTTCAGGAATTCAGAGGAAGGGAGGAGGAGAAGCAAGAAAAAAGATCAAGAAATACTAGAACCGCTTTAAAGGAAGTGACACTAAAGAGTTACGGTTTTAAAGAAAATATAGAGTCAAAGCAAGAAATGCCAGAGAGAAAAAAAGGAATATAATCTGGTTCTTATAAGCAAGAAAATCTATGTCAGATAAAAAACTTGTTAGCTAAGAGGGAGGCAACAGACACATCCAACAGGTGGTTATCCATGGTGCAGAAAAAAATGAATGGATAGATCTTGAAAGAGGTTTTATTTAATTGTTGTACTGCCTAAAACTGCAGTTCACTTAGATAACTTTATAGATTTTAAACTTTTTTTCTGTAGAAACAAACATATCTCTAAGACTTAGCTTCCCAAGCCAACAAATAGTTAGCACATGACGTAGTATATATACTTCTAATAATTTAAACTACAGTACTATTTAAGAAAAACAAACCTCAAATCTAAACACCTTTCACATTAAATAGTCTCTAAAACAGTGGTAATAGAAATAGAATGCTAGCCACACACATATTTAAAACATTCTAGTGGCAACATTTTAAAAATTAATTTTATATTTTATTTAACCCAATAGATCCCAAAATAATTTCATTTCAGTATATAATCAATATTGAATTATTTTACATTTTGGGTGTACTAGGTCTTCAAAGTCTAGTATGTATCTTAAACTTATTGCACATCTACTTTTTATTTTATTTTTAGAGAGAGGGAAAGAGAGGGACAGAAACATCAATGTGTGGTTGCCTCTTCTGCACCTGCTACGGGGGACCTGGCCCACAAGCCAGGCATGTGCCCTGACTGGGAAGTGAACTGGCGACCCTTTGGTTCTCAGGCTGACACTTAACACACTAAGCCACACCAGCCAGAGCATTATTGCACATCTTCATTCTGATACATTTCAAGTTCTTACTAACCTTCAGGCCAAGTAATGGCTCCTGTATTGGACAGCACAGCTCTAGCCATAGCAGGTCAGTCAGTATTTGGTAGCCTGAGGTATTTGGTATATAGGCATTAGGTGCCAGTGCAGGGGAACAGACTTTATATATTGAGCTGCAATAAACACTACGCTTGTTAACACGATTCAAAATAACAAGGGGAGCAATGGCGCAAGTGCCAGAAATCTCTATCAAACTATGTTGCCAGGCAGAAAAATTGGATAGTCAGTAACCAGTGACTTACAGCTGTCCTTCTACAGCAGGTTGCCACCACCTCCTGCAAAGTATTTGTACTGTTTGTTTCCTTTGTGTCTATCCACTCTACAAAAGCTGTTGTTATATTATAGCCCTGCTATACACAAAGATCTACCCTCAGGAGGAGCGCGGCAGGGCATACTACCACAATGCCAATTTTAATGCAAGGGGAAAAAGGGCTATTTTTCCTATTCATCACCCCGTCCCAGCATGGCCCCATCTCAACATTACATACTTTCACTTTCTCCCACTGTTTAATTCCACTCTTTACTTATTGATCATACCCATTCAAATGTGTAGGATTTTGTTAATAATACTAAACTCTAGGGCAGGGGTGTCAAATTCATTTTCACCTGGGCTACATCAGCCTCCTGGTTGCCTTCAAAGGGCTGAATGTAATTTTAGGACTGTATAAATGTAACTACTCCTTAACACTTAAGTGAGAAATTGGCGCTGCCAGGGTAGAAACAAGGTGCAGGGCTGGATAAAACAAGGTGGAGGGTCGGATGCAGCCCACGAGCCTTGTGTTTGTCCCTGTACTCTAGGGGGTAGGTTATAGTGCTTATTCAATTTCTATGTTATAAAATGAAACTTTTACAAGCACATTTTACTATTGTAAGTAAAAACTGATAAATACAAAGTACTGTTTTTTATGAATATACATTTAAGCTAGTATAGATTATTACTGGGTGGCCAAAAAGTTTGATTTTTTTCCCATGAGATGGCTCTAGTAGCACTTAGTTGTCTTTAATGTCCTTCAAAACAATTTGGTTATTGTATTGCGATAGCTGTCACATCAGTGAGCATTTTCTTTAAAAATTTATCAAAACTGGTGAATTTTTCTGTAGCCATTTTAATATTGAAGATGGAAGAAAATATGTAATATTTTCAGCATATTATGCTTTATTATTTTAAGGAAGTTAAAAACACAACTGAAACACACAAAGATTTGTGCAGTGTATGGAGAAGGTGCTGTGACTGATCAAATGCGTCAAAAGTTGTTTGTGAAGTTTTGTGCTGGAGATTTCTCACTGGATGATGTACCACAGCCAGGTAGACCAGCTGAAGTTGATAGAGATCAAATGGAGACATTAATTGAGAACAATCAACATTATACTACGTGTAAGATAGCTGAGATACTCAGAATATCCAAATCAATAAAGTTATTGGTGAAAATGAAAAATGTGTCTTTTATTTTACAGAAAAAATCTACATGGACATTTTGGCCAACCCAATAAATAATCAGGTAAAATTTTTGACTATTTAAAATGTAAAGTTTAGCTTTCAAAAAAACTAGTGAAATATTACTTTCCATTTTACTTAGTGCTATCAGACAGACTTAAATAATGATGACATACAAAGCAGGCTCCGAAAAGCTACAGATGACATTAAGGTGAGAAATAGCAATAAAAAGTTTTTAAATGTGGAGAATAAAATCTTAACTAGAAATCAACAAGTGAAACTTTATACTAGGTTAACAAATGTCCTAGCTGAACAATAATGAATATGAAAAAGGTAAACTTCAAAATAATTGCAAATTCACATTTCTGTGCTTTTTTATAGTTTTCTCTGCTTAAAAAGTATTCTTAAGAGCATTCTCTGCCTAGAGTGCCCTTTTTCTTCATTCTGTGTCCTGACAGCTCCAATTCTCCTAATTTGGGGTTTTCTCAACTCCACAGTAGTTACCAGCTCAATTTTCTATGCTCCCATTACACTGATTCCCAAAGCACATGTGTGATTGTGTTGTAGATACACACTCATTTCTCATTATAGAGACAAATTATCTCAGCATTGCCAAAAACTCTCCGAAGTATGGTATCAAGAATAAACAAATGGCCCTGGCTGGTGTGGCTCAGTAGATTGAGTGCTGGCCTGCGAACCAAAGGGCCACCAGTTTGATTCCCAGTCACAGCGCATGCCTGGGTTACAGGCTAGGTTCCCAAGAGAGATGTGCGACAGGCAACCACACATCGATGTTTCCCTGCCTTCATTCCCCTGTCTGAAAATAAATACATCAATAAATCTTTTTTAAAAAAGAATAAACATATGTATTCTCATTGGCAGTCATTAATTTTTTTTTGTATTTAGACAGGAAAAGTGCATATATGAATGGAAAGGAGAGAGGAAAGTGTCTGAATCTCAGCCTTACTACCTGTAGAATGTGAATTTGGGTTAAGTTATACAAGCTTATTGAACCCAGCTCCCCTTCTGTAAAATGAAAGTATTATCTTTCATGAGCAGTTAATATGAAAATTAAATAAGGTAACGTACAACATCAGAGGAACACATAAAAGACTTGAGAATCTTTGAAGAGAAAGTCTGTCACTGGGAAGGGGATAGGAAGAGGGATTAACTGAAGAACTCATCAGGGAACATCCAAAAATCTATGATGCCTAAGTATGAAATCTTATCAAGTGCTTTGTGGTAGACTGTTTGCAAAAAGAGTTGAAGGTATGCAGGTTCCTTAGGAATATGACTTGGATACTCTTCTTACAAGAAGTGGAGTCTATTTTACCACTCCTTGAATCTGGGCTGGCCTTGATATTGGCTTTGACCAACAAAATACAAAAATGACATTGAGAGACTTTTGCTCTCACACTGCTGGAACCCTGAGACCAGTAGGTGAAGAAACCCAGCTTAGCCTTTTCAGGATGAAAGACCACCTGGTGAGAAAAGCTATTCCAGTGTATTATCACCACTAATGGACAATTATGTTGTTTTCATATCTTGGTTATTGTAAATAATATCATAATGAAGGGATGCCTTTATAGATATAGGGATGCCTATATCTTTTGTTTAAAGATTTAAATTATTTTTAGAAGGGAAGGGAGGAAGAAAGAGAAGGAGGGAAATGTTGATGAGAGACATCAGTCGGTTGCCACTTACATGCACCCAGACCAGGGACTGAACCTGCAACCCAGGCATGTGCCCTGAACAGGAATTGAACCTGTGACCTTTTGCTTCATGGGATGACGCCCAACCAACTGAGCCATGCTAGTCAGGGCAAGGGATGCATATATCTTTTCCAATTAATGTTTTTGTTTTCCTCAAAAAGATACCCAGGCCCTGGCTGGTGTGGCTCAGTGGATTGAGCATGGGCCTGCGAACCAAAGGATCATGGTTCAGTTCCCAGTCTGGGCACATGGCTGGGTTGCAGGCCAGTTCCCAGCGGGGGGTGCACGAGAGGCAACCATACCTTGATGTTTCTCTTCCTCTCTCCTTCCCTTCCCCTCTAAAGATAAATAAATAAAATCTTAAAAAAGATAGATACCCAGAAATGGAATTGGTAGATCCTATGGTTAATTCTATTTTTAATTTTTTTCGAGGACCCTCCATACTGTTTTCCATAGTAGTCACACCAACTGACATTCCAACCAGAAGGGTTCCCTTTTCTCTACATCCTCACCAATACTTGTTATTTCTATTCTTTTTGATAACAGCTATTCTAATAGGTGTTAGGTGATAATCATTACAGTTCCAATTTGCTTTTGCCTAATGATTAATGATGTAAAGCATCTCTTCATGTTCCTTGGTATGTCTTCTTTGGAAAAATATCATTCAGATCTGCCCATTTTTAAATTGGATTGTATGGTTTTTTGCTATTGAGTTGTATGAGTTCTTTCTATATTTTGGATATTAACCACTTTTCATATGATTTGCAAATACTTTCTCCTATTCAGAAGGTTGCCTTTTGATTTTTGTTGATGATTTCCTTTGCTATGCAGAAGCTTTTTAGTTTGATGTAGTCACACTATTTATTTTTGCTATTCACCTATGTTTTCTTCTAGGAGTCTTATGGCTTCAGTTCTTACATTCAAGTCTTTCATCCATTTTAAGTTAATTCTTCTGTATAATGTAAAATAGTTGACCAATTTCATTCTTTTGCACTTCAGTTTGAGCATTTGCCTACAGTTAATGTGCTACTTTTAACAAGTTTTCTTTACTTATGAAAAGCAGGTTAAAAAAAAGAGTTAGCAATTAGTTAAAGAGCATGGAGTTCAAACAAACAAAATAAAGGAGTTTGTGCTACAAAATCACTAAAGATCTATCCTGGTCATAGTTCCTGTCTTGAAGAGTTCAGGGTGTAGGAAAAAAGAAAATGTGAGGCAACAAATACATTGCATTACAGTGCAATAACACAGATGTTAGACTAGATAAAATGGAGGGGGTGATCACTGCTGCCTAGACGCACAAAGGAGGAAGTATGAGACTATAATATTAAGTAAGATAAAGACAGAAGAGTATGTGGCTATTAAACCGTCACTAGCAACCTCTACTAACCAGATTTAAGGGTAAAAGGTACTTTGCATTGTGTTGGGAAGTGAACGAGGCTGGGCAGTACAGAAAATCTCTTTGAGATTGATTGTAGAGAAAATTACAGTCAAGAAATTTAAAAAAGCTGAAACACCAAAAACGAGCAAATAAGTGAGCAGAGGGGTCTGCAGACAAGTATAAAAGAAATTCAAGATAATACACTTAAAGGATAATCTTCAAACAAATTCACATAAACCAAATGGTGATTTAATGAATGAGTGAAAACAGAGGTTTCTGTCATAATTTCTCCAGACTTGTGGCAAGGGTCATATTACCACAACACATCAGACAACCATATACAATACCACCCACTGCGAAAACATGTTTTTGAAAAGATCTCTTTATAAGTATCTAAGAGAAAGATAAAGTAATACAAAATTTAACACAATTACATTTTTCCAATTTTGCCAATTCAAAGTCCTAAAGATTAATACCCAAGAATACCAGTAGTTCTACTTTGTTTAAGGTAAATGATTAAATTATCTTTGCTCCCAAGCAAATAAGATATCCTGAACTGCTTGTAATTTCCCAAAACCCAAGCCCATCAACACAGATGAAATTTAAAAAGTTTTTTGAAAAAACAATGTCATAAGGCTACAAAAGACACAGTTCCTTAATCTTAATGGAAGGTAGTAGATTGAGAATACCAAAAATCTTTTCCTTTATTTCAGCATTTCAGATTTCTCCATGATTATGTAAATCATCAAGAACCAAATTATATTAAAGGTATTTAATTTAAAAAGATGACATCCAAGTTCAGTCTCCCTGGTAAAGTTGAGAAGATCCACTTAAAAAGATTGCTTATATCAAAGAACAGAGCAGTTTGAAATCTAAGCCTGTTTCATATTTTGTTGGTACCCTTAAGTACACTTTTTAAAAGTTTTCGGAATTATTACCAAAGATTTTAACTTATATTTTAAAAAGAAATAAGGCATCATCCTTGTCAAGTTACCTAATCCAAATTCACTTAAGTAGTTACAAGTAATAAAACAAGTCTGTACAGGAGCAGAGTTAGATGTACACTCCTATTTTAAAGTAGTGTCTGCTGAAAAACTTCTCTAGATCTAACATATTCTTGTGTAACTCCTTCCGTGGAGCTGAAGAAAAAGGCTTACTTAACAGCTCAAGAGAACTGACTTTTCTAACTTTCTTATGTATTCATTTCTCAGACAGGTGCAGTTTGGCTAAAAGCACTCCCTGGATCAAACCCCCACTCAGAAAAGATGAGTCCCACACTCCATTTATTTGGTTATTGTAACACTTGGTTTGTCAGTCACAAAGGATTCCTTCTGAATGGAGACGATAAAACATTAAAAAGAGAGCGAGAGAATCAGGCTGTTTTAGTGATTATCAATTCAGGTTCTCTCTTGGAGATACTGTGTTTAAAACACAGGGTATCTCTGAAGCACCTCCTTGTTTGGTGCTTCAAATAGCAGGACAACAGGATCTCTTTGGATAAACCAGGCGAAGGATCGAAAATTTAGGGGTTGAAACTACACACGCAGCAGCTCCGCATTCTTATCAAAACAATAGCGAGTGGCACATGTCAGGCAGCCCACATGCGCAAGGGGATAAAAAAGAGACTGGCTGAGGCTGGCGTTGAACTTGTCTTAACCCCCTCCCCCCAACTCCCATCTTGCCCCTCAGCGCAGCGCGAAAGTGAAAACCCGGTGCGCCCAGGGCCCTGCTCTCTACTCCTCCCCTTCCCCCGCCCAGCCCCGACTCCTTCCTCACCCGGTCTCCCGGGGCGGAGACGCTGAGCTCCCCGAGACCGGGAGTTAGTCACCCAGAAGAGGCGGTGACAGAGCACACGGCTCGCGTCCCAAACTCCGAGGCCTAGCCGCACCGGACCGGAGGCCGCTGGGGGACAGTCTTGTCCCCGGCTCCAGGGCCCGCGGCCAGCCCCCTCCTTCCCCGACTCTCAACTCCGCTCCCTCCCGCCTCTAGCCTAGGCAGCTCCCGTGTCAGGCTCCACAACAGTCCAAGAAAACGACGCCCAGCCCGGCTGTTTCCTGGCCCCGGGGGCGGGGATTCCCTCTCCGGGCCGGGGGACCGCGGCCCATTGCCACTGACCCGAGCGGGGATCCCCTCCGCCGCCGGGCGGGGATCCCGGAACTGGCCCGGGAGTACGCGTGTGGCCGCGGCGGGGAGGGGCGAGGCGGGGAGTTTCCCCCGCCGGGCAGCCGGGTGGCAGCCGCGGCTAGAGGCGGTCCACGCCGGGACCCCAGCCTCTTCGCCCCTGCCCACTCAACCCCACGTGCTCCACTGCCTGTCGGGCCGCCCGAGGGGCCCTCGAAGTCACCGGGTCGGGGTCTGGGACAGAGAAACGAGGGCCCACGGCTACCCGGCACTTTCAAGTCTCCCCGCCAGAAGCCTGGGCTGGAGGAAAGGGAGGGAGACAAAAGGACGCTGGGGAGGGAGTCTGCCCCACACTCCCTCGCAACCCGCCCCCCTTCCCCCTCCCCCGCGCGCCGGCTCGGTCCTTACTCGTAGTGGCGGAAGATCTCGTTGGTGACTTTACAGTAGAAAACTTCCTCGTCGGGCCGCAGATCCGCGGGCGGCTTCTGTCTCACAAACGGCTTTCGGTGTAGCAGCGGCATCTCCCGTCCGACCACGGACTCACTCTGACGTTCGGCCGCCCGCGTCCGCCCCGCTTCCCTATCAAAATTGGAGGGAAAGGAAAGCCGGTAAGGTGGAGAGCGATCAGCGGTGGCATGGGCCGGTCCACGCGCCGGGGAAGCGCGACTGTCTTTTGTGTGACCGACACTCCACGGCTGCCACCTGAGCCGAGGTCGCTCCTGTCGCTGCCCGGGTGTTGAGCAAGCCGAACCACCGCAGCCTCTGCCCTCCCCGCGCGCCCCACCTCCGCACGCCGGTTTGCGGACTCACAATGGGGCGGGACACCCCGCGGAGGACTGGCTGGCGGCGGTGCGGGAGCAGCCGAGCCCCCCTCCCCCAGCGGCCCCCTCCCCCAGCGCCGGCTCCTCGCCCGCAGCCGCCGCCAGCTCACAACGTGCTCGCGGAGCAGCCGGCAGACCCGAAGCCGCACGGCAGCTCTCCGCGGGAGGACCCCGGCACCCCTCCGCTTTGTTCCCCGGCTCGCCTACACTTCCTTGCCGGCACTGGCCAGCTCCCGAGCGACCACCCAGAGCCCCTCACCTGTGAGCACGCTGACTGCCACTTCTCCACCTTCTCAGCTACGAGAGCAGCGAGGGGAGGCTCTGTCCTCCCAGGGGGTCGCCTCTTGAGGGCCCCGCCTCGCCACCAGCCGCCGCTTCGCCAGCTGCCACGGCCTGGCTCTGCGCGGGGGATCGCGTCCCACCGCCACTTCCCCGCCTCTCCGAGCTCCTGGGAAGTTTCTGATCTACTTTCGGCTCAGAAGGAGGAAGAGCTGTTGGGAGGAGCTTTTCACTTCTCGCTTCTACCTTTTTATTGGCTACTCGATGACTTTTACAGCTTGTCACAGATACAGGAAGAGACGGCGGAAAGCCTGGGAGAGCTACATTATTAATTAATGGAGCAACCCCTTGCGAAGAATCAGAAGCATCCTCCATGTTTGAGATTATCAGCCTAAACATCTAGAGAAAGCATTGGGGTTTCATAAACACAGGGCTAACAAAGTAAAGCCTTCATCATCAAGTCTGGCACCATCCCTTGTTACATGATGGGAAAACCATTACAATTAAGATTTAACTTGTATTTTAAACATGGAATGAAGAATACGGAATAAAAAGTATTTTGATCTTCAAAATTGGAATTCTCGTGTCAAAAATAATATTTTCCTTGTGTAAACGTCCATCTTGAAAAGAAAATAACTTTGTTGACAGCAGTTCTCTTTAATACTTACGACAGCTCAAAGATTTAGCAAAGAAAACGACCAAAACAGTATTCGTTAGAAAATGTCATGCTTATTGGACACCCTTCCCCCAAATGTTTAAAACTAAAAAACACACCTTTGAAGGTGTGTTTAAAACACACCTTTAAAGTATTCTAGTAGAATACACCATGAAAATGTTTTGCAAATGATCAATATTCACTCAGAATTTTAAAGATTATGAATTTACTAGTGAAATTTCCTGAAAGCAACTTTTCCATATTTGTAATTTTCATTTGTGAAGTAAATTTTAATGCATATAACACGTGACTTGAATTAAAAAGAATTTTCAAAACTACAAATAACTCCAAATGTTTGCCACCTTTGTTTTAAATGGTCTTTTTTGCTATTGCCCTCGACAGCTGCTTATTTGCAGACTAACATGAAAGAATAAGTCTAGGAGACAGTAAGTTTGAAGAACAGTCATCCAACCAAGAATGTAACTAATTACCAATACTGTGAAATGATCATAGTTATAGAAACAATATGGGATCATCTTTGCATCTTCTAATTAAGTACATGTGAACGTTGGAGCTGAAAATGTAAGGAATCTATCCAAATCTCAAGAGTTACCATTTTTTAACTCCTTTCAAGAGCCCATGAAGGTAGACTCAAAAAGGGGACAAGGAGAGTGAACAATTTTCAACCACTATTAAAACATTCTCACAATTCAAAATCCCAGCTTAACTATTAAGCTAAAAACATGACATTTTCTCTGAATAGATAGTATTTATATTTCTTAGATCTCACTATTTGATTAGTTTAAAGTAATTTTGTTAAATTCATGATTAAAAATAATGATGTTGATTTTATTTTATTAAGTAAACATTTTCAAACAGTTGTATTTTTATACTAACTTAGAAATTGAAATTGTATTTTACTTCATCAAACTACTATCATACTCAATTTCCCTTCTACTATACTCACATTTGAATACTATCATATCTCAATTGAGTTACATGCATTTTAATGATTTATGACATTTAATAGATGTTATATACATAGTTATTCTTTGTTAACTCAGAATAAGTTTAATAAGTTATAATTAACATGTGGGTGGAAATGGGAGGGAGGTGGGGAGGGCTGGGGGTGTTGGCTGGGATGGGAGTAAAAGACAGAAAACTACTTGAACAACAAAAAAAATTTGCTTTAAAAATTCTCTTCATGTGTACAGTAAAACAATACTATTTTCCTATTGCTTCTGCAATAATATATAAACTACTTGGATATACGTTTAAGTGTTGTGTAATAAATAATTTTAAACTAAAGTGTTATAAATATAGTCTAAAGCTAACAGCCAATAAATTATCTTTTAAAAATCCTGAAAAAATTTATAATTAACATGGTAAATAGTTTAGTTTTGATATATTTTCAATACTTGACCAAATTGACAGTATATCTATGTTACCTCAAAATAACACTTTTCTTTAAATTATCCTACACATTCACTACTAAAATCTTACTGAATACATTATTTTTTATTTTGTTATCATGATTACTTTCATGCTTTATTAATTGCTACTTCTAGGCTTTGGAGAGTGAAAAGCTCATTGCCATGTTCAGAAAGTAAAGGACACTTGTGAAATATGACTGTGTAATAGGATGCTGTAAAAAAAAATTGAAATATTATAATGTAAACTGAAGGGTACAGTATCACAGAAAAAATAAAATAATTTTTAGCACCTTAATTCAATTAAACATTTGTCAGGCTCCTTTACGTGCCAAGACACTGAACTAGCTCATGTGAGGACTATAATACAAATGTATCCTGGCCTCAAAAAAGTACACTCCTCCGAATGTACTTTTACATTAATGGCCCCTCTGGATGAAGATACCAATGACCCATAATCAAATGTAAAATGTAAATATGCTAGTTAGGCAGGACATGTATTTTTTAAAATATATTTTATTGATTATGCCATTACAGTTGCCCCATTTTCCCCCCTTC
>PVKM010031826.1:0-16661 GCA_004027735.1 Carollia perspicillata | reverse complement strand
TCTTCTGAGGATAGAGCTCGAAAAAATGAAAGCAGGTTGTGGAAGAGATATTTATACATCCATGGTCATAACAGCATTATTTACAATACATAAAACATGGAAGCAACATAAGCATCCACTGACAGATGATTATTGGACAGGTGAAATGTGGTATATACATACAATTAAATATTGCTTAGCCTTTCAAAGGAAAAAAAGTTTATTTGTTTTTTTCCCATAATATGGCTCTAGTAGCACTCAGTTGCTTTAACTTCATCCAAAAAAGTTTTGTTAGATTGTATTGTGACAGCTGTCATATGAGCATCCATTTAAAAAAATACTTAAAATTGATGAATTTTTGTGTAGCCATTTTAATACTGCAGATAGAAGAAAATAGGCAATAATTTTAGCATATTATACTTAGGTAAAAATGTATCTGAAATATATACCAAAAAAGATTCATGCAGTGTATGGAGAAGGTGCTATGACTGACCGAACATACTTAAAGTGATTTATGAAGTTCCATGCTGCCGATTTCTTGCTGGACAATGCTCCATGGTCTGGTAGAACAGTTGAAGTTGATAGTGATCAAATCAAGACATTAACTGAGAACACTCCATGTTATACCACACGGGAGATGGCCGACATACTCGAAATATCCAAACCAAGTGTTGAAAATCATTTGCACTAGCTTGGTAATGTTTTAAATTTTGATGTTTGGGTTCCACATAATTTGAATGAAAAAAACCTTCTGGACAGTATTTCTGCATGCAATTCTCTACTTAAATATAATGAAAACCATCCGTTTTTAAAACAAACTGTGTTGGGAGATGAAATTGGATACTTTACAATAATGTTGAATGGAAGAGATCATGGGTCAAGTGAAGTGAACAACCACTAACCACACCAAAGGCCAGTCTTCATCTAAAGAAGGTGATGCCATGTGTATGGTGGGATCAGAAGGGTGTCCTCTATTATGAGCTCATTCTGGAAAACCAAATGATTAATTCCAACAAGCACTGCTCCCAAATAGACCAACTAAAAGCAGCACTTGACAAAAGCATCTGGGATTAGTCAACAGAAAATGCATAATCTTTCATCAGTATAATGCAAGACTGCATCTGCATCTTTGATGATATCTGGCTTGTAATTTTGGGAAATTTTAAAAAGAAGAAACTTAAAGTTTCAGATTTCATAATGCAAGAATTTTTTTTTACAAATTTTTGAAGAAGTGCAAAGATCTGATTTAAAATGTGTACCTTCAAATGCAAATATTTGTCATAATAATTACCCAAGTCTCCCTAAGTATGTGACAAATATATATATAGGTTTCTTAACATAAATTCTTATGACTAAACATTCCATATTTTTGTGAATGTGTCATATTTTATTTTAGTACATTATTTTGTTGTAAATCTCATAATTTCTGTTTAAAACTATATTAAATATAAAGATTAAGTACATAAATTAAATGGCATTGTAGCTTAAAGTTTTCATGTAGTGGTTCATCAGCTACAAACATCAGGAATAAAGTCAATATGTAGCTTAATTATGGAAGAAATTTCAATGAAATAACACTATATCAGCTTCAATAAAATCACTTGTCTAGTGGACTTTAAAATCTTAATAGCAACAAGTACTATGTTTAATACAATGTTCTTTACTTCCTATTATAAATAATGCTGTAGTGAACATTGGCATAAAGTATCTGTTGATCTCTGCTTTCAATTTTTTTGGACATATACCTAGCAGTGGAATTGCTGGATCATGCAGCACATCTATGTTTAATTTTTTTTCAGGAGCCATCATACTCTTTTCCACACTGGATACAGCATTTTCTATTGTCACTGGCAATGTTTAGGGATCCAACTTCTTCACACTTGCCAATGTTGGTCTTTTTTTTTTCTGTGACGATGATGATCACGATGATGAAGATAATGACTACAACGATCCTGTTGGCTGCAAAATGGCATTCTTTGTGATTTGATTTTTATTTCTCTTATGACTAACGATGTCAACCATCTGTGTTTTTACATGTTTCTGGCCATTCATATCTTTAGAAAAAAGTTTATTGAAGTCCTTTACCCATTAAATTTTTTTTGTCTTATTGTCATTGAGTTGTAGGAGTTCTTGTCATATCAGAATATTACATTCTTATCAGATATATTGTTTTCAGATATTTCCTACAATTCTATAAGTCGCGTTTTGACAGCTCACACTTTTGAAATTTAATAAAATGTATGTTTTGCTTTGGTTGCTCGTGCCTTTGGTGTTCTATCTAAAAATTCACTGCTAAATTCAAAGTCATGAAGAATTGCCCTAATTTCTTTTCCTAGGAGTTTCATGATTTAGTTCCTATATTTAAATGCATGCAGTTATTTTTATTGTATAATGGACACAGTATCTGAAAAATTATAGAAATACTTTGAATCTTAGAATTATTTTATTTTGCTTTTGCCAAGTATCCTTTCACTCTAGCTTTCTGAGATTACCTTATTCAAATTTCAGTAATAATAAGGAGTTCATTTCCATTTCACTCTAATTCCTAAACTTTTGACATTTGGGTGCAGGAATCCCAAACACAGTGACTTTTCTAGGAAACCTGCCTGGTGCATTCTGGACCCCACATTTTGTCCCCCTGATTATTGAAGTTTCCAGTTATCACTTAGCCTCTTAGTAACTCATATTGTCCTCCCAGAACTAGTAAAAGCCCAGGGTAGAAATACATCTCAAAGATAGGACTTATTTATCTGAATTTCTTTATCTTTCAGTATCTTGTATGTGTAATTCTTTATTATCTTTTAACTCCCTTGTTCCTTCAAGCTGATTTTTCCGCTTAATATCTTGTCCAAATCATCTATGTGATTTCAGGAGGAGGGATGGTCTGCATTTCTTTTCCTTTATTACCAGTAGTAGAAGCCAATACAATATTTGCTGAAACTTAATTTTTGTTTACACGTGTAACATTAAGAAATAAAAATAAGCTTCCTTCCTGCGGAGTTGGTGATGCTCAAACATCCTAACATTTCAGAGTTCACATCTCCCTAAAAAATACTATTTTTGAAGGGTCAGCCCATGTGCCCAGTAGAGCCTGGTAAAGTAAATTAAGTTTCCTTGGTTTTACAGTAATATCTGTAACATTACAAACAGGGGACACACAAAGTTGTTTTTTGGGGTTTTGTTTTTTGTTTTTGCTAATAGATACTCTGTATAGTCACAATCAGGTTGTAGAGCTGATCCTCGATTTTACCCTCAGATCATTAGAAAAAGTTTACTGGAGAGTATCTTTCAGTATATGACGACTAAAAATGGACTCTATTCTTACAGACATCATTTTCTCTACCTGAACAATTTTTAGATAAACAATGCCTTTCCTGTCCTGAGCAAGTCAAATCCTTATGAAACTGATGGGGTCCTCAACTAACACTGAATCGTTTTTTGAAAAAATGGGCTCAGAATAAATATTAATTCATTTCTGTATGTTTTGTACTTTAAAACCAAGCTATCCGCATCATTCTTATGGGAATCTTTTTCATTTATAAAAAATTTATAAATAAATTTAATTCTGGTTTTATTGAATAGTAAATTTGGTTCAGTAGATAAATTTGCTAGAAGAAATTAACAATTGGATGGCATTATCTTATACCATCAACCTAATTAATGTATTAAAATAAAATCAAACTCATATTTCATGACTATGACTTCTTCATATTTATCAAATTATACCATTTGTCACTTGACCTGTAACTAAAATATACGATATGTCAGTTTAACTATCCACGATCCAGTTAATAAAATCAGGTAGGAAGCAGATAGCAATGAGGAAAGTAATCCAAACATGTTCATCTCAACCCTCACTTTTTCTCTGATTTTCTATTTGTATTTAATATTTCTCAGGAGGACATATATATGAATGCATGCATGTACATGTAATGTGATAACATATGTTTGATATGGAAAGTTCCATGTGAGAGTGAGGCAGACAGGTGCTTTTAAATCCAGAAAGCTTTGGCAAAGTAGAATAATGCTGAAATGATAGGACTGAGTCTTATCTACTGCATTTTTGTAAATTGCTCAGATATTTTCCTGGATCGTCGGACTAGACACTAGACATTCTTCTTTTCCTACCTAGCTTCCCGAAACTGCATAGCACGAGCCAGTCCCTGCTCCTGGCTAGCCTTGAGGGCTTGACTCCTTGTACTGCAAAATGAAAATGGTTAATTCTCCAGCCAGTTCCAATATAGATTGCTCCAGCAAATACCAAAATAAATTTAAAAAGAAATAAATAATTATAAACCATAATGGTATAGTAGAGCTTTGCAGCACAAGGGAGCTTCTTTTTGCATTGAATTTCTGTCATTATCAGGAGTCACAAACGAATGGACAAATGAGGTGAGAAACATGAGAAAAGGAAGCCAAGTAAAAATCTGCTTCCTTTTAAGAAAGGCCAGACACATATTCAATTTAGAACCTTCACTCAGTTGGTTTGTTGGGCACTTGCAACATAATGTCATTTGAATGCTAAAACAACCCATTTCTAATCTCACGCTTCACCCACGTTTGGCTTCACTGAATGGGGAAAAAAGCTTTTCCTTTTCCACACTGTTGAACTGTAACAGTTGTGTTGAACATTTGAGACTATGTAGATTTTACAACAGCAAATTGGCAAATCTGTGTTGCTACAGCTAACATAAATCTGTTTAATTTAAAATTATGTACTGAACAAAGAAATATTTCTATGACATTTCATTAAGTAGGTTATCAATTTGATTACTGTGATATTTCTGTGACACTTTACTAGGTACAATATCAATTTGATTGTCATAACTCAAATTGATTTAGAATTCAGTTGATTTTACTTAATAGATTATTTTAATTAAAATTAAAGGCTCAGAGTCAAATCAAAAACCATAAAAATAAGTTTTCAGGATTTTTAACTTACCTGACAGCTCAGTCGTGTTATTAAATTTGAATGTTTTTTCACAAGAAGTTAACCCTCCCTCCTCCATCCTCCTAAGATGGAAGGCAATGGAAATGGTCACGGGATTTCTTCTGACATGGGGTACATTATGATGAATCACTGACATACATTTAACAGAAGTTTCAAGGTGAAATATTTGGTGAGCATTTTACACTGCTTCCAATCATCTGTTCCTTCTCAATTTCATTTCTTCCCATCATCCCTCTCTCATCCTTTATCCATCCCTCTTGATTTAGAAGTGTTCATAGTCCCACAGAAGGTTATTGATCTCTGCTCAGCATTGCGTACGCAATGTTTGGAACCCCATCAGTCTATTTTGTAAAGTTCTCCAGGTTTTTTCATGCACAGCCAAGGTTCAAATCCACTGTCATAAAGCAATAGTTCGTGAAAATGTGAGGGGCTGGTTCAACCACCTGTTTTCTATCCCACCTTCAGAGATTCTTTATCTGAAGGGTAGGATGAAACATAGAAAGCTGAATTTTTAAAACTCACCCCTAAGTGTTTTTAATACAGGTGGTATGTTCTTTTGGGAAACGTGGCTGAATGGGGACCATACTCACTCTGAATTTCCCTTGGTCAGCGATCCCTCTCTCATGCACACCTGCCCGTGCATACCCCAAACTGACGAAATGGTATAGTCAGTCCACAGTGAGTGCTAGACCTGAATGTCCCATGGAACTAATTATAAAAAATGGCTTCATTGTGTTTTTTATAAATCTTTTTTGATTATCTAATACTTATCTGAGTTATGGACTCATTGTCCTTGTTAACTAGGTAAAACCTTGGAATCAATCAACCTAAGCCAATTGCATGCTGTATTCTTAGTATCTCTTGAAAGTCTTCCATTTTGTCCATTCCCACCCTCAGCCTTTCATTTAAGATCTTTATCATTTCTGATCAACTGTTGAAATATTTTTCTAAATATTCTTTTTGTTTTAGGCTCTTTAATTCCATATTCTCAGTACCACCAAAGAGATCTCTCAAACACACAGATCAGACCATGAAATTCTTATTTTTTAAATCTAAAAATAGCCTCTGATAATTGTTCTCACTCCTATCAAATTATATACTTTCTTTTTATAACAAATATCTTTGTTAAAGGTATTTAAAGAAAATATTACAAAGATATAAGAAATATATTTGTTAATAAATAAAGGTTCTTATAAGAACCCATGTATTAACATAAAGGAAATCAATAATGTACTTATTCCAACAATGATAAAAATAGTATAATGTTTTTGAGATATCTACAAAAATTAAATAAAAAATCATTTTTCAAGTTACTTATATTTTAGTATTTAAATATTTGAGAATGGCTGCTTAAAAGACGTTGAAATTAATTAAATACATAAACTTATCCATAGAACCATAATTAATATTGTTAATCAGTGTTCATGAGCAACGCTACTGTTAGTGACATGGAGGGAATTTTGCAAGATCATTTTTTAAATAAATTTCTGAACAAAAGAAAAGTACAATTTTTTTCTCATTTTGTACAAGTGTTACACACTGGAAAATTCAATATATAATAAAGACGATTCAAAATATTTTTGTTTGTTTTATGACAAATGGCGTTGGTTCCAGGCACATGTAATTCTGAATAGATTTGCCTCTGTATGGATGGAGGTCAGAAGAGATTTGACAGGCATGCAGCATATGGGACTAAAACTTACGGTACAAGACAGTGTTGCACACTGTAGGACAACAGCAGCTGTTGGCACCTGTCCGCTAAATGTCACCCCATACACTTCCATTGAGAATGAAAGCAGCCAGACTTTGTCTGTGCCCCGTGCCCGTCTCCCCACACGAATCCCTCCTCTTTGCACACATGCTCTGTTTACTGCTGTGGGCAGACCTATTGGTGCCAAGTGCATTTCATTGGTAACCTGCTCATGCCCACAGGAAAATGTATTTTTCTGAAAGCTAAATCACAAACTGGATCTCAAAATGTACAGCCATTCAAATTGAGTGCTATCATTTTAATTTAATTTTTGATGGAATGGATAGTTTTCCTAGAATCGTTTTCTTTCATAAGGTCTAGACACCCGTATCTCAGAGGATATATATATTTATGTGACTATCTCATAGCAAAAATCAATTTGAGGGAAAGAGAGATTTTTTATGACATTTTTACATTTTCATTTCTATACTTATACTATAGATTTGGATGTCACTGGAGAAATTCTTCTCCTCCTTAGCTGCTAAATGTATTAAGGAGAGTGGAATATATACCCTTATAAACTGTTGATATGTACTTTTGTTTCAATAACACTTAGAATCCATGTGTTATTTGAAGGACAGTCAGAAACAAGTACAGTCCTGGCTGGTGTGACTCAGTGGAATGAATGCACACCTATGAACCAAAGATTTGCCAGTTCAATTCCCAGTCTAGGGCACATGCCTTTGTTGAGAGTCAAGTCCCCAGGAAGGAGTGTGTGACAGGCAACCACACATTGATGTTTCTTTCTCTCTCTTTCTCCTTCCCTTCCCTCTCTCTAAAAATAAACAAATAATCCTAGCAGGTGTGGCTCAGTGGATTGAGTGTCAGCCTGCAAATCAAAAGGTCACTGGTTTGATTCCCAGTCAGGGCACATGCCTGGACTGTGGGCCAGGTCCCCAGTAGAGGCCATATGAGAGGCAACCACACATTGGTGTTTCTCTCCCTTTCTATCTCCCTCCCTTCCTCTCTCTGCAAAAATAAATAAATAAAATCTTAACCAATAAGTAAATAAATAAAATCTTTTTAAAAATGGGTACAGATGTAATTGAGCAATGAAGAATCGTCCTTAGAATAAAAGAATTTTGAAAATATATTTCCTTTATTCTTCTATGTTTTGAGTATAATACAGAAATACATTTTAATGATATATAACAATTAATTATAGTATTTTAAATTACCACACTCAAATTCATGATTCTGAATATCGGTGCTTCAGAAGTCTGGCGAATTCTCTAACATGTAACAGGGAAATTCCACACCTACCCTCTTCTATGTCCCCTTCTGTAGCTCAGTGTCGAGAAGCTCCGGAATGACATTAACAGATACCCTTGTAGCCTCAATTCTAAATGTGAAGTAACATCTGCTAGTGAATCTCACGCCAATGTTATTTGAAATGAGAACAAGAAGAGCAGGTTATCTTCCTCTGTCTGTGATAGTGACAGAAAACAAGATGTGACAGGTGGGGCTGCTTCATGACCTCTTTCCCTATTCTAGTAATAGGTCTCTAGTCTTCTGGGCATGAGGAAATTGTGACGTGGTAACTGGCAGCCACAGAAATAGGAACATTCAGATCTCAGGACCACAGCAATGGTGTTTTAACCTTATATTCAGTAGAGGTTTTACACTCCTGATTTCCACCCTTCCAGTCCTTCCAACTTTTTTGTAAGCCTTTTTTTCCCCACACTAAAATCTATTGTAATTGAAATAAATCACTCCTCTGGTCACTTGGCGCATGTCAGAATTTAACACCAAAGAGATCAGCAGGTGAATGTGTCACCTATTCTCCTGGCCTCCTGCAGGGGTACACTTAGAACAAGGTTCAGATGAACACACCTGTGAACTAGGGTATAGAGAGAAACTCTTATCTGTTGTTACTTCTTTTTAAGGAACAAAAGAGACACCAGCTTCATAAGTACACATTTTGGGCTTAGGTATCATTCAGACCTTAGATACCTCCTTCACAGGAGAATATTGGGAGATACCAACTGCCTAGAAATGAGGAAGATTTTCATAACCCTCATACCTGTGGGCTGAGCCCTACAGTGAGCAGAGCTGTTATCAGTATCAAAACAGGTTGCAAGCACTTCACCTGGAAACCACTGATGTCAATCACTGAACAATCACAGATGTCTTCATAAACAGCTTGAATGGTTTCTCTTTCCCACAGTTGTTTATTCAGTCACAAATTCCGGTAAGTGTATTAATAAATAGTTTATGTCATAGAAAAAAAATTCAGAAGTAACTTCAAGCTAAATTATTAGAAAATTCATATGATATGAAAGTTATGGTATCTAACCATCATAATTAAAATTTTTCAGAGTAGGATATGAGTGGCTTAAATTAGAACAAAGTGGCATATCTAGTGTTGATTTTCATTACTCAAATAAAGCTCATTATCACTTAGATATTATTAGTCACTGCTAAATTAGAAATCCATGCATAAACCTGTTATAATCACTTCCATCAGAAAGTTATTTGAATTTTTCAGTGATGTAGTCTTATGGTCCTTTTGATATGATAAGTTAGTGTTTCGCAAAGGGGTGGCATAAAAAAGGATCTTAAGAATGAGGTTTTCAACCAATATCTCTTTGCACATATATCAATGTGAATGACATAATCATTAATGATGGGGAAAATAAGAGTGAAGTTTCAGTAGCAATGAACTTAAGACCTGGATCTGTAGAAATGGCCATGAAATTGCTGATGCGAAGATTGAAAACTCTAATCAACAATGGTAAAGTAAAAATTGTAAAATCACTGGCTGCAGGGACGTGTATATGTATAAACTGATTAGGGAGAAATTAAGTTAAATATCTTATGCCTCTGTGTTTTCCCATTTTAACTCCTCAGTTATCCTGACAAGCGGCATGAGGGGTCTTCAGGATAACAGATGTGTCCAGCAGCTCCAGGCTGATAATTCTACTCCTCGCATGGAATGAGTAGAAAGTATAGTTATTTTCTTCTCTAGTTTTGTTATAAGAACTCATATTAGAGCCAATATCCCCAACAAGAACATGACTTTTTATATTCCTGTTTTGATCTTCAGATGTTGTAATGGAAAATTAGGGTGCGGGCAAGGGGAAAAGCATGTGCGGTGACCGCACAGGTGGTGATGTACCATGCACAGGAGTTCGGCTGTGGGAGAGGGCTAAGAACAGTGCTCTAAGGAACAGTGGAGAGCACAGAGCAAGGAAGTGCATGTGTGAACCGTGACTGCGAGGAGTTTTGTTAGGGAGTAGGTTTGGGGGGGGGGAGAAATGCCATTTATTATAGAGGATGGGTGAGCAGGTATGGATAAAGACTGTATAAGACATCCTGAAGAGCATTTTTTAATTAAAAAATAAGATTTTCGAGGCATGATTTGCACACCCCTAATCCCCCTCTTTGAGTGTACAGTTTGTTGAGTTTTGACAAATGTTTGGAGCCTTCTGATCACCAGGACGATTGTGATAGAGTATTTCGATCACCCCAAAGAGTCCGTGTATGCTCCCAAGCAGTCATTCTCTGTGGCTTCCTTTTCTCTGGCCCAGCTGCAGCCTCGGGCAACCACAGGTGTGTTGTCTGCCTTGTAGTTGTACACATTCCATAATATAGAATTTTTTAAATGGATGCATATTGTACAGAGGCTTTTGTTTCTGGACTCTTTCACTTAGCATAATGTTTTCAATATTTACCCAAGTTGCATGTCGGTAGTTTGTTCCTTTTTGTTGACTGATACCTTTCCATTGTTTGGCTATGCCACACTTGTTTTATCCATCCACAAGCTGATGGACATTCAAGGCAGATCCTGTTTTTAATGTATCTTCGGTCTTTCCACTGCTATTGTTGAGAGACCACTGTAGGTATGCTGTTTGTTTTAATCAGCATTGGTTGTCATTAAATGAGATTAGTTCTAATTTTAAGATACATCATGCTTGGAAAAAATTTTTCATAGAATTTTTGCAAAGAAATTAGTAACTTGGTTAATGTAAACTTTTTTAATTTTGCCTAGGACCTCTCTTGAAATTATTTTATATACCTTGTGTTACAGTTGAGAAGTATACACTGAACACATAATTCTATCTGTGTTGTGTACCTAATTCTCCTTTTATGAAGACTTCTCAACACATGAGTCTGTATTCTGTGGGTATTTAAACTTCAATTGATAATTGTATGCATTTTACTTGAATTTTCATGTTTTTGCCACTACCCATTAATGTTAATCATCGCAAAGTTGCTGTCTCAATTATTTTTCATACCTTTTAATTTTTCAGAAGATTAAAATAACAAGAGCCCATTTGAGATTCCTGTATCTTGTTTAACAGGTGTATAAATGGTTCTCTGGAGTGCCATTCTTTCTTAACTGATAAAATTGTTTCTATCAGCTAGGCACCTGTTAGATGTTTGGCAGCATGGCTTGAAATGATGGATGCTGTAATACCTGTGCAGGGTTCAGAAGGCATCTCCTAGTGGTTCCCCTACCCTACAGAGAAGAAAACAGTGGGTGGAGAACCATAAAGTTATTTCTCTTTTAAGTTGTCATTTACTTTTTAGTATAATCATTTATCCTGATCATAAGTACACTGTGCCTTGTATAATGTGTTTTACCTAGTCTTCCTCCAAACCAGAAAGGCAGTCTTAAATATATTCAAGATATAATTATATCAGAATAAAAAAATCTTATTATCCATTTCCCATTTATATTTTCTGAAATTTCCTTTTAGTTAAAATCAGTGCTATTAAAAATAGCACTTTAAAAAAGTAATTAAACAGGACAAAAATAATATTATGTTGATACCAGAGCAACAACTTTCAAATATGTTAATATAAAAACTGTTACTTAAACATTAAATTTGATTTTCTCATGTTTTATAAATCTAAGTAATTAAACTACATTTCTTGAATATGTCAATTAGTATGAAGTAAAATATTTAGCACTTTGGTTTTTAGATACATGGTCTAATAACAAAAAATGGTTAATTTATTTCCTTTTCTCTCTAGTGTTAACCTTCATGGGAGCTTTGCACCCACTTTAATTTATTTGAAATTTATGCAAAAGTAGATTGGCATTTCCTATCAATCACTCGTTTTGCATCTTTGCTTTTAGCCATTTTTTAAACCACCTGCTGTATTCGCCTTATGCTCAAAGTATGCTGTTGACAGTTACTAATAATGTAGATTAAATTTGCTTATGATGACAGGCAAAACACTAAGTAAAAATAAAACAATATAATCCTGCATTTGTTTTCTCTGTTTAAGTGGTGAATTTAAAGAAGCGCCACTGACTTGCAAGAGCACTAATTTATTATCATCTGGCAAGTCTTACTGAACCTGTATACGAACAAACAGTATGGGAAAGTGAATATAATTACACAATTTTTAAAATAGTGGTCTATTTCACAAAGTTAAAAATATGTACATACTCCAAAACAAATACCTTTAGGTTCATTTTATATATTAAGAGGCCATTAGAATTTGCCACTAAGATATAATATCATTAGTAAATGAAAACATCTCGGCTGAAGACAAACATGCAAGCATCTTTTCTGAAGGCAAAAATTGTCAAGGCAGTCATAGATTTTCATTTTATAGTTCTACCTTATTCTTCTTGATGTACAACTAATAAAAATAACACAAGACAAATATTTTTAAAACTTAGAAGATAGTGATTAAGACCTGACATAAGAGATTCTTGTTATATTTTATAGGCTTGTATTTGGACTGTAGCAAAAATGACAGATGAGGTAGATAACTATCCCCGAGACCCATGTGTTTTGACCTGAAGAATGAGCCCCACTCTCACAAAGCTTCACTGTGAATTGTGCTTATCTCTGATGTTTCCATTTATTTAACAAGAAAAATGTACGGACACTCATAATCCCATAGTCCTTTCCACACGATTGCTTCTTGGGTGCTTTTAACTCAGGGATTAAGTGTCTGAATGTATTGACTCGAAAGCAATAGAAGCAAATAAGATTCGATCTATCCTGGTAAATAATGTAGAAATTATAAATTATAATGCATCATGATCATCTATAAATGTCAAAAATATGCTTTTCATTTTATATTTAACACATCGAGTTAATTTTTGTCCATCTATGTTATCTTGATATATATTTTAAAAAGTTTTGTTTTAAGGCCATGAATAAACAGACACATATGGAAGATTTCGTTTGTCCAGTTTAGTATTCATCCTTTCATTGGATGAATCCAGTGAATTCATTGAATTTCACTGGAATTCATTCATTCCAGTTCCGGCAGGAATCAGAAAATTAAAAGTGATGATTTTGTACTAATAATTTTTATTATCTATTTACCTCTTATGTGTATAAATAGATAATATTATTTATCACCACTTTGCAGATAAAAAGGCCAAAGCACAAAATATTTTTTGCAAGGTGTAAAATGTGTTGAATTGGAACTAGAAAACAGCCACAAGCAAGCAACTTCAGACCCTGTGCAGTAACCACTCCACAGTGCCACCCAGGTTGCTCCCAATGGCAATGGGGAGCACTGCAAACCTTCATGGGGATTTTGGGAGGGTAATTGTAATAAATAATTAGCTTAAGCCTTTTCCTTCTATCTCTGGGACAAGAAGAAGAAGCAGACTCTGCAAAAAGAGTAGCTAGGTACATATATTGGAGCCATTAATCCTGGTTTTAAAAAACATATGTGGTTGTTAGCTCTGTAATATTTAGCTTTTCTGAACCATTGTTATTTTATCTGCTTATGAGGAAAATCTTATCTACTTACAGTTTTCTCTGCAATGATAGTAACAGCCAGATGACAACAGAATAATGCTTTTAAAATGCTGCGGGATAATAGTTATAAGTATAAAATATAAAAGTAAAATATGACAGTATTTATTGTCATAATAGGAAATAAAAATACAATAGGACAATCAACTAAACTTCTAACAAAGAATGAAGTAGAAATAAAGTTATTTTATTGGACTCACAATAACACACAGAGGTTACAACTAATAAATACTTGAAGAAATTCTGAAGCGTGCATTTCAGAGAGAAGGGAATGGGGGAAAGGGCATAAGAAATGAATGGCATGCAAATAGGAATGGTGCACAAGAAGTTCAAACCTGAAGGCAAACCTAAACAGCATGGACTGTATGAGGTCTGCTGTCTTCTTCACTGAGCTTAGGCTCTATTGGCAGGGAGTTAAACCTTAAATTGTAATAATTTGAATTGTAATAATTCATTACAATTCTTTTGGTTAGAAAAATTCCTGTGAAGTATATGGACAGAGATTTGAGTAGCATTCTTTCTGAATGATGTGTTGGTGTTATGTAATGTATGCTTTATGTGCTTCAGTGAAAGGTTGTCGAAACATTTAAACTTTGAAATGGGTGCTTTGCCATGACTTTCTATCACTGGTCATTAACTCCCCTCCCTCCTAGTTTAATTTCATTTGTAGTTTCTCAAACGAATCCCACTGTTGCTTTCAGTCTTTACTCAGACATCTGGGGGGATCCCATGTGTTCATCTACTCAACTTTCTTCAGATACAGCTGCAGGGTCATCCCCTCCTGGAAGCCGCTCCTGCTTAGGCCAGTACCTGTCCTAAGCTGCCCCTCTCCAACTTCTTTCAACCAGGTTAGACACCCGTCTTCTGTGCCCTCCAAGTGCGCACTACATAATTCTTAAGTTTTCACAAATTATATTAAGCATATCTGTTTGTATGTTAGTATTCCCCACTAGATGCTAAACCACTGTAGGGAAGATAATACACTATTAATATCTTGTTTTCAATTATCACCCTTGGCCCCACTGGGAGAACATTGTCTTCTACAGTTATCCAAAAGATGACGCGAAATCTCATTAGTGTTGTAGATAGCAACAAAAATGCTGTAGTTACCCAGATGGCGTGTCATGTTATTATCAATAACAACTCAATTACATGAATATACTTAACCAATAATTTAGGAAGTTGAAATACAAACTGCAAAAGCGTAAACATTGCTGAAGGGTCTTATGTAATTTCAACAAATTTCTAAAGACGTGTCTGCTGACAAAATCCTTAGAATGTATAGTGCAGACTGTTTGAATTTTGAGTTTCAAGTAGTTTCAAAGTAATAGTAAAGTCGTAAGCCTAGTAAAAAGTACTGCCTTTTACCCTTTATCTAGATTTACTAATTGTTAGTATTTGGCCATATTCCCTTTTTCTTTATCTAGAAAGTATTATTTACTGAAACTGTTCAGAGTAACTGAAATATACATTTCATAAAAACAAGGAGCCCTGACTGGTGTGTCTCAGTCGGATTGGCATCGTCCTGCCAGTTCAATTCCTGGTCAGGCCATATGCCTAGGTTTAGGGTTCAGTCCCTGGTCGGGGTATGTATGAAGCAACCAACTGTTGTTTCTCTCTCACATGGAAGTTTCTTCCCATCTGTCTTCCTCCCTTCCCCTCTATCTAAAAATAAATAAATAAAATCTTTAAAACAAAATATAACAAGGACATTCACTTATATACACACTCAGTATGATTACCAAATTCATGACATTTAAATGTGTTCATTTTATTACCTAGTTGACAGCTCATATTACTTTTAGTTGATTTTTCACCGATATTTTCTATGTATGTGTTTTTGCAAAACTAAAATCCAAACCAAGATTACATATGGCATTTAGCTGTCATTTCTTCAGTCTTCTTTAGTTTGGAAGAAGTCTTCGTCTTTTATGACATTGATTTTGAAGACACAAGCTCCTCTTTTATAGACTGAGAATGCTGTTTGTTTATGATTACTTTCAGGTTATGCCTTTTTGGCAGGAACACGGCATGAGAGGTGTTACATTTTTCTCAGAGCATCACATTAGGAGGCACGTCAAATCAGTTCGTCCTCGATATTTGTGATGCTAACTTTGCTCACTTGTGAAGCTGATATCGGCCAGGTTTCTGTAGAGTTACTACCTTCTATTGGCGATATACGGGAGAAAATGGCAGAAGACTTAGTAAATGTCCTATCCTTCACCAAAGTTTCACCTAACACTTTTAGCATCTATTGATACTCTTGGCTCAATTAATTATAATACTTTTAAAAGGTGATTTTATCACTATTTCATTCTTCTTGCATTCTGCTATAAGAAAAGGACTCTCCATTTTTCCTAGTTAGCTTATTCATTTATTTACATATATATTTATAAGTCTGAGCTCATGGATTCTTAATTATTCCCTTGGGTTTTATTATTGTCAGTATTTTATTTGGTATTTAAATTGTCCATGATTTGACTAGTGAAAGCTCCTTGAAGTGATTCTCATGACCTTTTCTCACACCCTCATTTGTTTAAGTTCCCTACTGTGTGACATCCTGAGATATTTCAGTCACTTTTTACTTTCCTTACCTCCACCTTGGAATCTGACTTTCTTCCATATATCCATCCTTACTTGTAGTGAGTAGAATTATTTAGAAACCAAGGTCTATGTGTGTAGTGTGCTCCTAAATGTGTTGATTTTGCATGTATATAAATCATAATAAGTCATAAATTCTTACCAGTAATCCTATTTTGAATTCAGTATGACTGGATTATTTTCTGCTGTCCACCATGCCACAGCAAGTTCATTCTACAGTGGAAACCCTGGCTCCTAACATCAATGTATTTTATTCATTTGCTCAGAACAGTACCAGCGATGAGGACCCCTTTCATTTCTATGATTAAAAACAAAGGGAAGGCATTAGCATTTTTAAATCATGGAGAAATGAAAGAAGAATTTAGAGGCACTAAAACTCAGACCTTTGGGAAGGGAGTGTTGCTAGGCTGTTGCTGATATCTCTGCACTTGGAGAGGGGCCCAGAGGAGCTGTGACCCCGACCCCAGAGTCAGGAGGCCCCCAGAGTAGTTGCTGGTGTCTGAGACAGGATGCCATTGGTTCTTCAAATACTGCAAATACTCCCAAGAATTGACACAGAAAAATATTTCAGCAGCACAATAATTATTTGGGGAAATGAACAGAAACAGAACCTAGAACACACAGGGCAGCAAACAGGGAGGAG
>PVKM010031825.1:0-16666 GCA_004027735.1 Carollia perspicillata | reverse complement strand
TGTGCCTCATCAGAGAACATAACACACATTTCATGCCCTGTGTTAAAGGAAATGAGATCTTCAACAGCTCAGTGAGACAAGAGACTTCTCGACTCAAATCCCCCCATTACAACTGTGTTAATAAAATGCATACAGGGATACTGATCAGTTACTCCTCAGCTCCTGAGCGTATAAACGTATATGAACATAAAACGGGGACCTAACTTCAAGGTTTGGTGGATCAGAAATCCTGAAATACTAAAATGGTTGCCTATTCCTGAAGCCCCGATGGGAAGCCAACAGTCAGGTGATCCCGCAGAGTAGAGCGGTTGCACAGGACGTTCAGAGACCGGGCAGTGTGGAGGAGAATGACTCACACTCCCGTGCTGCGTCTGCTCTCGGCCTAAAAACAGAGCTGCACCTACCACTTCTGTCCATCTGCTACCTGCGGCAGGACCGAATTCATTTCAAAATGAGATGTACACATTCACGTTATGAAAACAATTAGAAAAAAACAAACATTTTCAACCTGATTATATATTTCTGAAAGAAAATTTGGAAAGCTAATACATACAAATGCATCAAACTAAAAGATCAGATGAAGTCTTTAGTGAAATTATTGAACTAAAAGGAACATTGTGTGCTGAAAATACAATGATAAGGGATGTTTTGTCAAAAACATCCACTGTACTTCTTCATAATAATAACCTCAAAGTCATTTTAGGCTCAGTTACTTCTGCATGTGTTCTAAACAACCTAAAGGTTAGATTGTTAGGATTCTTGGTTTGCTTGTTGAATTGTTTAAGAAACTATCATTTTTTAAAAAGCCATTGTTTGGGTGATGTCAAAATAGAGTTATCAGTGTCATTCTAAAGTCAGCCAATAAATCAAAGGGTCCTCATAATCTATTTGTAGCCATGGGTGCCCAGTTACCACATGCATTAGTTATTTATTACTACCTATAAATTTCCCCCAAAGTTAGATGGCTTACAATAACAATAATCAGTAATTTTCTCTCATAATTTCTTTAGGTCAGATATGAAGTTGGGAAAGGCATGATATCCAGTGTATTAACTGAAAGACTCAAAGTCTAGGGACTGGAATGATTCAAAGTTTTCCACCTACACACATGTAAGATGGTTGGTGTTGGCTTTCAACTGAAGAACTAACTGGTATTATAAGCAGACACCCACATATGACCTATTGATGTGGCCTGGGCATCTTAAAGACATCGTAACAAGTGTTCCAAAAAAGGGAGAAAGACAGTCAGGAACCAGTTAAGATCTAGCCCTCAAAGTCATGAAGCATCATTTCTACTGCATTCTATTGGTTGAAGAAGTTACAAATCCCTGTCTAGATTCAAGGGGAGGGAACACACACTCTGCCTCTCTGTAGAGGAGCATCTAGGACACAGTAAAAGAAAAGGATGTGGGATGGATAATATATTGATTCAGCCATCTTTGGAAAGTACAATTTGACACCCCGCAACAAATTATCCTATACCAGAAGGGTCTTTTCCCCCGTATCCAACTATGCCTAGCATATATCTTTTATAATGACTGGTTATTAAATTGAATCAGTTGGAAATTCTTTCAAGGATTTTCATGGGAATTACTCTCCTCTAAACATTTGAAGATAAAGCAAGGCAAAGGATAAAACAAGTGGAAATTGTAATTTTAATTAAAGTATACATTCTACTATATTTGCCTCTCTGGATAATTATATTTCCAATAATATAGCATCCTTTAAAATAATTACAGAACCTGAATGTTTGAGAGTTACTGTACATTTCATATGTGTTTTTTTAAACTGTAAAAGAAACAGCATAGCAAATTAGAACAGAAATCTTTGAGAAGCAAAATTTTTTTATCTGAATTTCCAATAATGAGTAAATTACTCCCCTAAAGGGAATGCCCAATTTACCCATACCACTTCAGTACGATCAATGGTCTATTATGAAAAGTTAATCTCTTTACATGACTGTCCTTTCTGCAAAAACAAGCTTTGAGGAACTTTATGGCTTAGACTCCAGCCATGTTTCCGTATCTCGAGTAAATTTAATGGTGCTGGATCACATCTAACATATGTCTAGAAAGGTCATAAATTAGAATTCAGCTTATGATTCTTATTGGTTGTAGAAGAGTAAATATGGTTGTTTTATTTTTAATAGTTTTTATACAATAGTTCAAAATAATAGTGAATTTCCCTAACATATAATCACTTTAAATGATGATAGTATATTTTGAAGACAACAGAATACTGAATTTTGAAGAATGAGTTTCTTTTAGTTTTAACTATTGAAAACAAGGCAGTTGCTAATATTCAGGTAAAACGGAAACAGTCAACCAAGTTATTAATAGGCAAAAAATGAAGAACAACTATTTGGCATATTCGTTGAAAGGTATTACATCTAAATGGAACACAAGTAAATTATATTAAATTTGTGACATACTCCTAAACAATGTAACAGACCCCCCAAAATATGAAGCTTATAGGTATCTTTTTTTAGATTTCTTTATACCTAATCCCATTTCTGAACCTGCATTCTGACTATTCCCAGTTGCTTCTAATTTTGCTACACATATTGTTCTTAACCTCTTTGTATTCTATACTTCCCCTTCATTCTTTGGAACAAAATTGTTCTTGATGTTTCAAATTGCTCCTTAAATCCTCACTCACCCATCCATAGTCGACTGTAAATATTTCCGTAAAGGCCAATATTTTTTGTAATTGTGAATGTTCCCAAGCTTGGATTTCTTTTCTTCTGGTATAAAATTATCAAAACATGCTCAAGTGTTTCAGTAATCCCCTAAAAGTGATTATTGAGTGTTTTCTCTTTCATACTGCTTATTATTTTCTTTTTTGTCAGAATGAACCTTAGAGCACTGGTCTCTTCTTGTCTGGATAGACATTATGCTGATCTAAAAGATCCCAAAATTGAATGTAAACTGGTACAGCCACTGTGGAAAATGGTATGGATCTCCTCAAAAAACGAAGAATAGAATTAACACATTACCCAGTGACCTCATCTTCTGGATGTCTATTAGAAAATTTGAAAACATTTATTCCAAAAGATATATGTACCCCTATATTCATTGCAGCAATATTCATGGTGGCCAAGACAAGGAAACAACCAAAATGTCTTTTTATAGAGGAATGGATTAAGAAAATATGATACAGAGATTCCACTGCTGGGAATGCACCCTAAGAATCCCGAAATACAAATTCAAAAGAATTTATGCATGCCTATATTCATAGTAGTGCTATTTACAACAGCCAAGATTTGGGAACAGCTCAAGTGCCCATCAGTAGATGAGCAGATTAAAAAAAACTGTGGTACACTTACACAATGGAATACTACAGAACAGAAAAAAGGGAGGAGCTCCTACCTTTTGTGAGAGCATGGGTGGAACTGGAAATAGTCATGCTAAATTAAATAAGACAGTCAGTGAAAAACAAATGCCATATGATCTCACTTATAAGAGGAATCTAATGAACTAAATAGACTACTGAGCAAAATAGAAACAGAGGCATAGAATCATGGAGTAGATTGCCAGCTGTAAGAGGGGAGGGATTAGGTGGAGACTGATTGAAAGAAGGTGAAGGGATTAGTGAAAGAGCACGTAAGAAGGACCCATTGACATTAACAAGGGTGTGGAGATTGACTAAAGTAGGGGAGTGGGTTGGGGGAGGTGAAGGGGAGAAAACTGAGACAACTATAATTGCGTAAAAAACCGAAAAAAGAAGAAAATGTGGTACACATATACAGTGGAATACTGCTCAGCCATAAGAAAAGATGAAACACCGCCATTTGTGACAACATGGATGGACCTTGAGAATATATATCATGCTAAGTGAAATAAGTCAGATAGAAAAAGTTAAGAACCATATGACTTCATTTATATGTGAGATACAAACCTGAAAGCAACAAATGAACAAACAAGAAAAATAAACAAAACTGCATAGACACAGACAATAATAGTATGGTGTTTACCAGAGGGAAGGAGGGGGTATTAGTAATGAGTAAAGGGGGCCAAATATATGGTGACAGAAGTTGCTATATACAGATAATATATCATAGAATTGTACACTAAAAAACTATATGACCTTATTAACCATTGTCTCCCAACACATTAAATAAAAAACAGGCAAAAAATAAAACTAAACAGTAACAAAACAAAACAAAAAATAAATAATTAAAAACCTAAAAATGAAGTATTCATAAGTCTGGGTGGGTAGTCCAATGCTTGCCCGGTTACTTGCTGATGCTGATGGCCCAGTTATCTTTTAACTTATTGCTCTGCATCCTAAACATGCAGCTTTGATCTTAAGGTCCAAGTGCATTTGAAAGCTTCCTCCTTTATAACCACATTCCAGGCAGGAGCAAGGGAGGAATCAATGTATGGGAGCATTTTCTTTTTATGGCCACAGCCCTGAAGTTGTGTACCATGTTCACTGACTCAGTAGAATGCAGTAACATGGTCTCTCCTTGCAACAATGAAAGGTGTTATATAGTCACTCATATGAAAATCCCATTATTACAAAGAAGGGGATGTAAGATTATGAGGAGCAATTAGGTGTCTCTGCCAAAACTTTGGGATTAGAGATAATGAGTTTAATCCCAACTCTATAATTAATTGGCTATTAGACCTCATTAATGTCTAAAAGTTTCAGTGTACTTATCTTTCTGACTTATATTAAAGAGTTATTGAGAGGGTTACATCCAAAATTAATATAAAGAATTTAGCCCCTGTGTTTGGAATATAATACGTGCTCAATAAATGAGAGCTAACATAGACAGGAAAAGAGCACTAAGAAATGTAATAGTGAAGACTGAATTAGGTAGGATTTATACTTCCTGAAAGCCCACAGGGAGGAAAATGGTTGGGAAACTAGGTTGGAGAGATAAAGGCAGGTAAGAAAGATTATGGTTATCTGGGGTACAGGTGAATATGACAAGAATATAAAGACTGAAAATAAAGCAGATATGTACAATTTTGAGAGTTAAATTAGGCTTGAAATACATCCTTAACTTCCTTATTGATTTTGTTTCATTCTGGGAATTTGTAGCCAGTCTTCAGAAGTCAACATTTTTTCCACCTACACATATTGAATACAACACTCTGCATTAATAATAATTTTCTTTTATCGATTGTATGAACTTGGCCATTGCCAAACAATTTCAGCAAGTTCAGAGAAGAGTCAAAACTCAAACCAGTTATTCTTCTCCTACCATAACTGCTAACTGCAATTGAAAACTGACTGCAAAACCTGTCTGAACCCTCACAAGTAAGAATAGGAAAGCATGATATAGAAACACATCACACATCCAGGGTCGGTGGCAAACAGATATTTTCTTGAGACCTGTTAGCGGGTGGTGCAGTGAAAATTCTATGTGAACAGGGAAGGCTAAGTAGTCAGGAGTCTCCTTACCCTTTTCGATTCTGCTTTAACATAGCGACTCATCCTTTGTTTTCTTCAGTTGAAGATTTATTCTTCTTTTAGAAAATAATGTGAAATATTTTCTGTCCCAAGGATCAGGTTCTAAGTGCTACACTGACCCAGGTCAATTATTTCGCATATCTTTATTTATAAACTATTCATCTGTATTAGCTACAAAAGGTAGTTCCCTCCAAAGAAACACCCACTAATTCATTTCTTCCCAATTGCTATACTTCCTCCTTTGTTACACTATCTGCTTAACACAATACCTGGTATATAAAAATTCAAACAGTTTGCTGGAAAATTAAATTCAAGAATGAATTAATAATAACTTCCACTGCCTGACCAAGCCACTAGCAGAGGAATCTTACAAGGATCATGCCATCACTGAACTGAGTTAGCATTATGGCGTAGAAAGAACTCTGGGGTTGAAGTCCAAAAAAAAAATCTTGATTAAATTTTGCACTTCTAAAAACTCGTGAGTTCTGCCACTGCAGACAAATTTCTGGCAAAACCTGAAACAGCACTGAGGATCACTGTCTTTTTCTATAAAATGGAATTATCACTTACATAAATCCAAGTGAGAGAATAAACATAAGAACACTTTTTAAGTAACAAATTGCCAAGCAAAATTAAGGTACTGGTATTCAATCCAAATTGGAATCGATTTTTTATGTGACTGTACAGATCTTATGCTGATGTAATGCAGTAAAATAAGTTTTCCTTTACAAAAAGCCATGTGAGTGCTAAGTGCTAGGACAAGCATGTGATAATATTTCTACCCTAGATAATTTCTAAATGTTCACACAGATTCTTATTTGTGAGAAATTGGTGTTCATGCAACTAGACACATGAGCTCTGGCCAATAAAATCAACTGAATAATGGAAAAAGTTATTTTACACTTGAAGTCATTATTTTAAATTTCTGAAGCTCCCAGTGGGCTCTGAACATGAGATATTTTTCTTTTCTGCCTTCCCCAGGCAGCAGGAAGTATATAAAATGCTTTGGGGTGGAAGTAAATCTTTCTTTTTATAACAAATGTTTATTTATTCAGGTTAGTTCTAAGAAAAAACTTTTAATGATACAGTAAAATCAATAGGAGCATAAAGAAACAAAACGTTGTACTGTGAGGATGTCATGTTTTGTTTACGGGATGCGGAGAGACTGATGTTTTTCTCCACACGTCGCTGCTGCGGCCCGCTTCTCACTGCCCTGGTGATGTCCACCCCCGTAGCTTGAAGTTCACACGGGCATTTTGACTCATATCCAGAACTTCCTCCTATGACTCTGAGCACATTGGTAAAAGTTCAGAACTTCAGTTTCATCATCTGTGAAATTATGGCAGTCAGCTTTATGCCATGATATCTCAGCAAAGATTCAGCACATTTGTAATATATAAAAGCCAATCAACATAAAGTAGCAATTACAAATATGCTCTGTAAAAATGGGAACAAAAGCCAAAGTAAAAGCTACATGACAACAAAACCATGGCATTACAGTAAAAATTAGTATGTCCCCCCCGACACGGTTTAATTTTAACAACTTTATCAGGATGATTAAACCACTGGGCAAGAATTTCCAGAAGGCAGCCGGATCGAACATTTGTGGTTCTAATATAAATGCTGTTGCCAAGGACCTAGCAGTAACTTTTCCCCCAGAGAAATGTTCTGTTATAAATATAATGGGTATTGTAATCATGTATCATTATTCTACTTATTCATGTCTTAGTCTAGCTTAATTGGAGTAGAACCCTTATAATGCATACCTCATTAAATTCATATTCTTTTATCCAAGATAATATTTACCCATTTATAGTCATTTTATAATTGTTGAAAATCATGAGACATAAGTAGAATAATTATAAATATTTTTTAGCAGAAAATACAGGTGGAAAATATAACTAAAGTGCCATAGAGTAGCTTCCACTTTTGTAAAAGCAGAATTCTGCAGCCACCACACATCTGTCTTCTCCATCAACAAACATTGACATTCATTATAGGTTTTTATCTATTAGACCCTATAGTGATGCCTAACATTTCTCACATTTTAGCAGCTTATTGCTGTTACCTTAATTTTTACCTCTTGGTTTGTTCTTTACTAATTAAGATTAGTTACTTTAAAATCACTTGATCACATCTTGGAATGATATGTCCAAAATGCTGGGAGAAATCATTCTGGTTTTGTATAAAATCATGTGTGTTTCATAACATCACTCCTTTTCTTCTCCCAAGATTCAGAACACCTTCTTCAACAACAAACCTCACCAGTTTACAAGTTACACCTGCACATGTCGAAATTCCTTTCTAGAATGGAGATATAAACTGCCTTGGAAGACAGGTAATTCTTCTGTGCTGGTGATTTACTTCTGGTTACTCATCTCCAATTTGAACTAGACCCATTTCTTTTTTAAAAAATATTTTATTTCTTTATTTTTAGAGAGAGGGGAAGGGAAGGAGAAAGAGAGGGAGAGAAACATCAATGTGTGGTTGTCTCTCATATGGCTCCCACTGGGGACCTGGCCTACAACCCAGGCATGTGCCCTGACTGGGAATCAAACCGCGACCCCTTGGTTCACAGCCCACACTCAATCCACTGAGCTACACCAGTCAGGGCTGAACTAGACCCATTTCTATGTGTCTTAGGTAATGGCAGTCTTGGCCTCAATCTCAGAATTTAGCAGACATACACTCTCTCTATATATACATGTGTGTGTGTGTGTGTGTATATATATATGGTATAAATATATGTATATATACTATGCATATATGTGCTATACATAGATACACATTATGCTACCTATATATGCATATGCATATGTATACATATATATGCTATATATGTGCACACACACATATGCTCCATTACAAATGTATGAGTGAATTTGGATGGATGGACCAATAACTTTGTGTGTAATAAACAGAATGAAGATCTGTCATTTCCAATAAGTATATATACAAAACATTCCCTCTTTGTATCAGATTTTCTTTACTGTGGAGTGAGTGGGTTGAAAGTATTGAAAACATAAAAGGCATAAAATGAGATTTTTCCCCCCATGTAGAGGAAAAGAGACTCCCATTGAAGGATTTACTATCATCAGCAAATTTGGTAGCAACTCCTCAAATACTTCATATTAAATCAATGTTTAAAGACAGTGTAAGCAGAAGTTACCCTGCATTTAAAGGCAAAACTAAATGACAATATCTACTTTGGAAAAGAAATTATATCGTTTGAAGGTTTCATTTATTGAAGAATAGAGGATTTAGTTTACTCAGAAAGGAATTCTTTTTTCTTTTTACCTACAATGGCTGTTAAAACCTCTTTTTGTTTATACCATGTTAAATTGATTTCTTCAGTGTAGGCCAAAACATCAGGTCTTTATAAAACACATTATTTGAAAGATCACTTGCAGAAGTAGGAAAATAGAAATTTTCAGCTAAGTATAGACCCTGGAGCATATTAAAAATTGCTGAATTTGTCTCTACTCAGGAGAGTCACTTACAGCTGGTTCCACAATAGCCATTAACTACCATGTGTTTATTGATTTTTCAGCTGTAAGAAGAGAATAGCCATATAACAATCCAGATCAGTTGCAAATGACTAATTCTTATATTTTTATCCATTTTATGACTGACCAGTTATCAAAGAAACATTGCCAAAGCTTTGTTTCTCATATAATGGCAACATTAATTTTTAAAAGTGAAATAAATTAACATTGTCTAAGTCCTTTTGATTTGAAATATGGCTCTTAATGAATTAAGCAATTCCTCCCCAGTCCACCCTCCTCACTACTGAGTGGTTTCGAATGCAGAGAAAAAAAATGCTTGCAAATTGTTCTGAACTTTATTTCCAGCACAATCGGAGAGCTTATTACTATATTTTTCACAAAGCGTGCTCTGTGGTCTCAGAACACAATAGATATTATATTTTTGTTAGCTGAGTAGCTGTCTGAAGCCAAATTTCACAAACCACTTCACCCAGTGAGAAGAATGAATCCAACTAAAGTCTTTCCCTCTCTCTTTCCTCTGTGACCGCAAAACAATAGGCCTCTTTTACCCCTTCCTCCAGCTTTCCTCTTCCACCTTCTCCAGAGTGGCTTTTGCTCATCCAGGTTAGTGTCTGGACTTACACTTGAGCCAATTTTCTTAGAAATTTGTTGACAGAAATCTTTGTAAATCACTGAAAATGTCCTGTTTTTCCAGAGATCACTGGTGATCCAGGAGATTTGGCACAGAGTGAGAGAAAAGATAAAAACTGACAAAATTTGTGTGGGAAGGGTGGTTAACGACCGCAATTTTTCCTAAACCAAAGTTCTCTTCAGGTGATGAATATTTGTTTATCCATTTACCAGCTAGATATGGAATTTTTCTTCATAAAAGATAAAACATACAAATTACATTCACACAGTTATAAAAGTAACATTAAGTCTTTGCTTTCCTTAATGTCATTGAAGTTACATGAAGAACACGCACACTTATGGAATCTTATGTTAAAAATTAAGTTAAAGTGTTCATTTCATTTCACTCATAAAATGACTCTTTCTTTTAGCACCATAAACCATATGATTAATCATATGCTTTATCTTGTGTCAGAAAAAAATCATATTTTTAAGAGTATAAAATATATTATTCTCATTTTAGATGCTAAATGAGAGAAACATTAAAAGTAAATTATACTGAAAGTTTTTTAAGAATGTTGATAATATAAAACAAAAAGATAAATCAGTCATGAGATAATATACAGGCACGATGTTGATTAGAAATACGAATTCTAATAATGGAAAATTATCTATCTTACAGGTGGTCTCTAGTCTCATTTTCAACCTGTGGACTGTGTATAAATACTAAAAGCCATAAATATTTTATCATGGCTTTTAAGAAGAAACAAACCACATGCTACAGTAAAATGTATATATAAGATCATTGTGCTCATAGTTTAAGATCTTTTAAAAAGTTGTAAATAGAGCTAAGACTCCTCTGGTTCTCAACAAATGCTTCTAAATTCTTGTCTTCCTAGCAAGATTAAAAGCCTTTAGGATGAGAGATTGAGTCCTATGCTAATTTTAATCTCCCACTGTGCTCACTAATTCAAAGAAATGACATCAACACATATTCGTCAAGCACCAATTATTGCTTTTGTTAGATCATGTAAGAGATAGAATAAAATAGTATTTTGTCTGACAGAAATTTACAATATCTCAGGGACCTTAGTTGCTTTTTTTTTTTCTTTTGCTTTTTCTGAGCTGATCAGTTTACAGAGAACCAGGGACAGACCTGTCTAAAAAGAGATAAATTGAAGCAAGCTCAAATTTTATGTTGCCATTATCTTGCCTGGTTTAGGACATCCAAAGTGTACCTCCCTCAACTCATCAATCAGAGAACACTCTTGTTTCACCAAATTGCAAAAAAATGAATAATATACATTACATCATATATGTGACAGTTCTCATTTCCCAGGCTTTTGAGTGTAGAACTGTGTTCCCGATTTCTACTCTTTTACTACTTTGCTGCCACTCAAATACAGAGGCAATGCCCTCCCTTTGACAGTAATAAAAATTATTCTTTTTGATTTGGGAAATACAGCGTTACTTAAATTTCTGGCCCTCCCTTTCCTAGCTCCTGACTCTCTTTCTACAATTCTAGAAAAACAGAAGAGTATTTAAACCTGGAATCTTTACCTTTTAATATTTTAATTAAACTTTTTATTATCATAACTTATAAGAATGAAACTTTCCTATGGCTGTATCTAAGGCACTAATTTCCAGAAATGCAGAGCCAAAAGAGGATTTCTAACTTAAGATAACTCTTGCTAGAGAACGAGTTACAAGAGATTAACAGACGAGAAATAAACCCAGAACCTAGACCACCTAACAAAAAAAGAGCAAATGCCGAAGTGAGCCAATGAAGCCTGGATTTGGGTTCAGGAAGTCTGGGCTTATAGTCACACTGAGGACATCAAAATGAAAGAGCTAGATCAAGAAGAGTTTGCTCTCATAGTGAAATATTGAAGTTTTTAAATTTTTGAAGCTGAAAAGATATCAAAATATGGCAACATATTAATCACAATGATTAATATGATAGCTTATGTATATGTAGCATAGTTTTTTGATCCATTCATTTACTGATGAGCATCTAGATTGCTTCCATGTTTGGCTATTGTAAATTGTGCTGCTATACATATGCACGATGGAATTCTATGCAGCAGAAAGAAGGAGCTCTTACCCTTTGCAACAGCATAGATGGAATTGGAAAACATTATGCTGAGTGAAATAAGCCAGGTGGTGAAAGACAAATACCATATGATCTCACCTTTAACAGGAACCTAAACAACAAAACAAACAAGCAAGCAAAATATAACCAGAGACACTGAAATAGAAAACAGGCTGACAGTAACCAGAGGGGAGAGGGGAGGGAATTTCAGGGAAAAAGGGAAGGGATTACAGGAACAAGTATAAAAGACACATGGACAAAAACTAAGGGGGGTGGAAATGGGAGGGAGGTGGGGAGCACAGGGGCGGGGACTGGGATGGGAGTAAAAGACAGAAAACTGTACTTGAACAACAATTAAAATAAAATTTAAAAAAGAGAAACAAAAATATGATAGATTAATATGATACAAAGAAAATTTAATGATTTGAAACCTTGAATGGACTCATACCACACTGTCTAAATTCACCCAATTTCCATACACCCAGGATGCACACAGGACACAGCTCCAGATGTCTCTCTTCTGCTGTGCTCTCCAGTCCTTTATGGCAGCTTTGCTGATTGCAAGTAGCCCTTTGTATTTTCTCTCTTATTTCTTCCCATTACCTCTCCAAGCCCCTATTAAGTTACATGACCTCAATATACTTAGAATCACTCCTGTTATCGTCTCAGAACGGTTGGCTTCATCCTGGGCGACTGTGCCACAAACACCTACTCATTTGTCTTCTTACTCGTAATCTTCTGCTTCAGGCTGTCATTTTACATTTTATTGTAATTTTAAAAAGTGAGTTTCCTTAAAATTTCAAATTACACATAGGTATCACATTCCATATTTGTTGTGAAGGAAAAAGACAGAATTAATAGAAATCATTTCCTTGGACATGGTCAAGAACAGGGAAACTGAGTGATATCTCATGCACCCCATCCTAGCATGAATCAATGTTTTATTGAGGCAATGCTCACATGCTGAAATGACCACAAGGATACTCTCTTTTTCTGGTGGATTACGGGGAGTTCTTTTAGGAAAAATAAATAATGAATGTGGTCATAGTAGAGATCTTGATAACAGGAATATTCTGTAGATAAACAAATGTGACGTATAAGGGTCAGCTACACTAAGCTTCTTGAATGCATAGAATGTAGATCCTGGCCTTTTCTCAGTATCTCTTCATGAGGAGAATTTTCTACCCAGTTTTTTCCTTGTCCTGAGAATTATCACTTCTAGGTATATATAAAGGCCTTTATGTGTTGTTCATTCTTTCTTTGTCTTACATTTCAGTTCTCCAGCATTGAATTCATTTTCTGGAATTATAAAATGTAAAGAATATGTTTCAGTGGTGTTTCTGGAGTATTAGCTTTCCTAGTCTGTGGGAGATGAGATTCAGGAAAACATAACAGGGCAGATGATGGCAATTGGGGGAACCATGTGGAGCCCCAAGGTGCCTACTTTGAGGGGGACTTAAGCATCATTGTCCTTCATACAATGCTTCTTATATCTTGTATCTTCTTCAATAAATGTCTCTATTTTTCATATTACATGGCTGGATACCAGCTGGACAGAGGTCTGTCCAAATTTTATACATATAAATGTATAAATATATATTATATATGATAAATATATATACGTAAATGTATATATTCTTACAGTACAGTACCATGCCATGCTTTTTAACTGTGCTTATGACAGTCTTTGTATTCTACTAATACCTATTATAGTTTTTCTTCTTCCGGATGTCAGACTCTAAGAAGGAAACTCATATTTGTTTTATTCAACATGTTTGTTTCTGTAAGATATTTGCATTTTTCCCTCCAGCCTTCTGTAATCCTTAGTTTAGTGAACACCCCATTGTGCATAGTCTTAGGGGAGGCAGTGCCCTATAGAAATTAGATGGGTTGATACAATGTTTTTTTGTTCTTATTCTCTGAAAATTGGTGTGAAATGTGTGACCTGCATTTGGCCAATCGTGTGTTTGTATTCTCATCTTTTAATCTTGGTTTAATGACACAGAGACAAAAGGAGAGTTAGAATCTACTTTACAACATTAGCAATGATCCCCTTAGGAGTTGTAACATCATCCTCTCGGGCAGCCTTAGTGGCTAATCATCTTTCAGTCCTAGTCCTGCAATGTCAAGTTTGTTTGTTCCTTGTTCTCTTGCACTTCTAGCAAATTTCCTTTTTGTCTGAGATAACCAAAGTTATTTTTCCAACATTGTGTACATCCCTAAAATCCTGACTGGTAAATCAATAAAACTCTGTTAAAAAAAAAAAAAAACTCAGATGTTTTTTTTCCTTTTCATGTAGGGAAAAGCCCAATTCTTCCTGTGTGTGTTTCCCCTCTGTATATCTCCTTTACCACTTATATAGAACACTTCTGATGTTTCTGTCCACCAAAGGTGTGGAGATTTCCCCACCACCAAATGGTTCTCTGACACCAGCTGGCTGTTTTACAAATTAACTCAATTCTGACAGTATCTATCTGGAAATAACATCAGATCCCACAGGTTACATAAGTGCTTAGTCTCACAATACAGCCCACTCACTTCAAATGCCAAGTGCAAGTAGTAGGTCCCTAAGTTATCCACAACTTCTGCCCAACTTGGCTACACACTGAAGCTTCTTATGATCTTCTCCTTATTGGATTCAATTAATTGCCTGCAGAACTCAGAGAGACACTTACTCATGTTTCCCAGTTTAATACAGGAAGATATGGCACAGACAAACATCCCAATGAAGAGATGTGTAGGTCGGGGTACACGGGAAGGGCTGCAGAGCTCTAATGCCCTCTCAGCTGTGCCATGCCCCTAGCATCTCCATGTGTTCACTCCCACAGCAGCCCTCTGGACCCAATATTCTGGGAAATTTGTGAAGGCTTCATCATGCAGGTATGATCTCATGAGAATGAGGTACAGGGGAGGGCATAGGGCTGGATTTTTAGCTTCTAATCATGGCTTTGGCTTTCTAGGGACCAGCCCTTACCCAGGAGCCTTATAGGAACCCACCCAAAATTGCCTCACTGGAAAAAAAAATGCTGCTGGTGTTCTTATCACTTAGGGAATTATCAAGGTTTTAGGAGCTCTGTCGCAGTGACCAACATACATATTTTACATTATCTACAACTTCCATGATGATTATAGAATAGGCAGCCAGCAAATAATTATGGAAAATACAAATTTTGGTAATGAGCATTTGGGAAACAAAATATGTTTCTATGTGGATGGATTATTTTTTTCTTTGCACTGAATTCAAGTTTATAACTATAAATGCAAATGCACTATGATAGGCTATCTCATGTACACAGACATGGTAAAACACAATAATTTATTTCAAAATGCTTATAACATAATTAAGGACATTTAAGTGTAAAATAATAGAGGTAAAAGACAACTAATAATTAATTTCCTGATAATTATATTTTTTCAGAATTATTAATAATTAAACATGTTACACCTAGAAATATATATTCACTTAAAATAGTTTTTGTGCATTTCCTAGGTGCCAGGCATGTGCTGGGTGCTGGAGATATAACAGTAAAAGATAGTCAAACTGTGCTTTAGTAGAACTTACATCTTTATAGTTTATTTTTTTCAAACAGAAAATTTAAATATGTAAATATTATATTCTGTATTTAAAATTATCAAAACTACTTTAAATGGCAAATAACAAACTTGAAAAAAACATTTGTAACAGTTTTAAATGGTGAAATTATCACCTTTAATATATAAAGAGAACTTCTAGAGATACATAAAAACAAATGCTAATTCTCAAATTGAAAATGGTCATGCTCACAAATAAAAAATATCACAGAACTGCAAATTACTAGTACGTATACGAAATCTTATTAGTAATCAAATAAACATAGCAAAAAAAGAAGAGCCAATTTTATTTACCTGATTTGCAGTAACTCGTAAGTAGTAATGTTCAGTATTAATGATCACGTTGACAGGCATTCTCACATGCTCTGTTGGCAACATTTTTCATACAACATATAGAACAATTTTCTTAGTGACATACAGCAACAGCTTTAAACTTTGCCTTCCATACAATAACTCTAGTTCTGGAAATTTATTCTAAGGAAATATAAGTTAGAACAAGCTTTCTATATAAACATATAATAAAAACAAAATGGAAATATATGAAAACAAACAAACAAAACCTTCTAATCTAAATTTTCAAGCTAACACCTTTCTGTGGAATTTTTCTAGAAAATGTTATTTCTGTTTTAATCTCAGAGTCTCATAAATTTAGTTCCTTCCTCTATTGTTATTTTATCTAAAGTTATGGGTCCATACTTCATTATGGGTCAATAAGCTTTCCTACATTAAAAATCATATGCATTCTATTTTATACTTATGTTAATTATCAACACAAAGTTCTGCTTTCTATTTCTGATACCATAAAAACTCTTTCCAAACACTGTACACTCTTTTGAGTGGGTTTTCTATTCTCTTGGTATTTGAATCTGAATTAAAGGTAGCACACATACTTTTTTCAAAAGTACTAAACTTACAAAAAGAGCACCAGTTCATTATCATGAAAATATTACCTTTCATTTATCATTACTGTGCAAAAACTAAAGTCATGAATCCAGTTGTATTAACATTTTTCATTAGAGAACTGTTATCACTGTGGAATCAGGAAAAGGTTAAAAGGCCCCTTCCTTTGAAAATGGCCTATTTTCGAGAAAGCACAGTAATGACTAATCCTTATCAAGATTTTTAAGGCTTAAAAATCTCTAGCTCTTCCTTACTTTATGGAAAAATGGTGTTTTGCTCTCTTTCCTTGAAAATAAAAATGTTAATAAGAATAAAGTGCACAAGAATATAAAATGTAGAAACAACTTTTATCCATCATGTATAAAGTGGGAGACAGGAAATGAGAAGCCAAAGAATAAAACAGTAACACAGGAGACAGAAGATCGGCTTCATCAACAAATATTTCTCAGAGCAGAGTACTTTTATTAAGAATTCTATACTCATTCAACCATGGTACAAAGGAGTTGTTTTTGTTTTTTGAGGTAAATAACACTCTTATTCACTTTAC
>PVKM010031824.1:0-16667 GCA_004027735.1 Carollia perspicillata | reverse complement strand
TTAAATACCTTTGTAACAAAGTGGGGAGAGGAGGGGTCACTGCAGCACAAGCAGGGAGCTGGAGAGTGGGAGCCAAGGACACAGAAGAGAAGGAGATGGTCTGGGCCCAGGACAAAGATACAGCAGGGGATCATCCAGGGCCCTGGACAGAGAATCAACTAACTAGTCAGCAGGTGGTCATCTGAAGCCTAGGGGCCAGCCAGGAGCTATCAGTGGCCAGAACAGAGTGCCAGCTTCAACTTCTATTCATATTTTAAATTCCTATTACAGTGTGTCTGCTGCCAATTGGAAAGATATTGGAAAGCATAGAAAAATAGGTGGAAAAGTAACAGGGGAGGAGAATTAGGAATTTTAATTTTGGGATTTTCATTTATAACAGCTAACACAGTTCTTTTATTTAGGGATGCTGCAGATTTTAGCCAAGAAAAGATGAATTATAGGTAATGAGAGGCCACCAGAATCTGGGAACCAAGAAGGAAACAGTGACAGCCTGGGCAGATAATCTAGCATTTTGACTTTCAAGTTGTCATAGCTTGATTCTCTCATCCATTTAAGCATCTTAGGCAGACTGCTGATCAGATGCCCTGAAGGCTGCTGTGCTCCAGTCAGGGTTGCACAGGATCCTAGTAGGCAAAGAAAAAAAGAGACCAAGCATGAAAATTTTGTTCTGAAATGTTGGTGTTTCTAACAGGATGCTGTAGTCACAAGAGTGCTCTTCACTATCCCTGCATAAATAGCTACGAGGAAAGGGAGGAATGAGTCCCAAATTGAATTCAGTGTTTGATATATTTATAGTGCAGTGAAGAGTTCAGATTCTCAAGTCCCATTTTCATAAAATCTATTTACTTGGTAAAATTTGTTGTGTCCAAAGGGAATTGGCTGCAGGCCAGCAGCTCTGGTGGTCTTCGAGACTTTTGATTAGCAATGGTTCAGAAAAACTTGTAAGCCAGTTTGATTCTTATAAAAAATTTTTCCCTGACACTTAGAATAATCTAAACATGAATATAAGACAAACAACAAGGTTTAGTAACTTTATTTGGTTTATAAAAGATAGAATAAAGGTGAATTTTTAGCTGATTTTTATTAAATCTGCTTGTAAAAGAACCACATATGTGAACAAGAAGCATTAGAAAAAGAAGGAAAATGTTGGCTCTGTCTTTCCCTCTGAAATTCTAGAGCTATGATCATAACTGAATGCATTTTGGACCCTCAGGGTACAGGGAGGAAGAGAGTTCTGGACAGGGGAGGAGGAAGGAAAGAGTAGGGAGGGAGGGAAGTAGAAAGAGAGAAGGAAGAGGGAAGGAAAAGGTTAGGACAGGAGATGGATGTGGGGGTGCATACAACTGGAATAAAGAATAAAGGAAGAAAACAAACATGTAACTGGACTAAACATGGAACTTATGGGAAGAATTACTACATCATCATATCAAAGTCAGTGAGAAAAAGATAATGAATTTATAGAGTATCTTAATGATACAGTTTAGAAATGGAAATTTTTAAAGCTAAATGATGAGCTAACTCTAGGACTATAATTAATGTAATTAGCTTCTTGGATAAAGAAGAGGGCCACCATCAGGAACTATGAAACATGAATTTGACTCAATAGTTTATATCTCCAAAATATAAAATAAAAATAAGAAGTAGAATAAGTTAATGTCTCTTTTTTTCTGTACCAGCCAAATAGTATTATTATTCCATATAAGATTTTCCTTTCATTCTTGGGATCATCTCATATCTGGAGCACACAGCAGTGGAATAGGAAAGAGAGTGTACATCTGATGATTCCTGGTATGATGTAACCAGTTGGATGGAGTGGCACTGGCAGAAAAGTTTTAGTGGCTAAGAACCTTTCTCCAGTTTTCAAAGCTCAGGGAGCAGTAGAGGAAGCCATGTAAGGTAGTCTGGAATCTGACTTCATTTATCTTACTAGTTAGTGGTACGTCCGGAGGCAGCCAGTCCCACCCTGAGCCTCAGTTTTTGCATCTTGAAACAGAGAGGGTTTACCTATGTTATTTCTAAGATCCTTTCCAGTTCTAAACCTCCTAAAGTTAATTTGCATTGTCCCATCTATTTAAAACCCATTATGTTCCTTCTTAAAAGACTGTTTCTAAGGGCTCAATTCAATTAAAGTGAATCCTTAATAAGCGACTGATTGTAAAACGAAAACAGGAAGGAATGAGATTTTGTCGTTACTAATGAACTCTTATAATCCCCTGGTGTGTGTATACATGTGTGTGTTATTGTTACCATGATTTCTGCTGTTTGCATTCATCTTTCAGAAGTATTTGTAAAGTACGATTCTACTTTTTGGTGATATTGTGCCTAATTAGCTAATCTATTTTCCTTTACATGCTATTAGTATTTACCAACTTCTTTAGAGATACTCATTCAATCATCATTAATACCAAAATAAGGAATATATATTTTTAAACCTCACAGAAGGATGTGTTTATTGATTTTAGAGAGAGAGTAAGGGAATGAGAAAAAGAGAGAGGGGAGACACGTGAGGAACACATCAATGTGAGAAACATTGATTGGTTGCCTCCCGTACATACCTAGGTATGTGCCCTGCCTGGGGATCAAACTCAAAACCTTTTGGTGTAAGAGATGAGGCACCAACTAACTAAGCCACTGGCTAGGACAGCGGCAATGTATTAATACATGGGAGGAGGTGGGCATCGGCTTAGAAATTATGTATTGTCAGAAAAAATCAGGTTAAGGTTTGCCATGATCAAGCAGAGTGGAACAAGGTTCTTAGGCACTAAAAGCCTACTTCCAACATCAGAACCTGAGGAGCTGTCAGCTTTACTAAAGTACGTAGCTAACTAGGAATGTTTTGACAGAAAATAGGGGAGAATCCATCCCATGTGAGCTCACATTCTTTATTCCAAATCCCTGCTCCGATTATTTTAGAATTCAAAATTTTTCAAATTTTAGAAAGATTATACTCTGTATAATAAACCCTTAGAAGGGTTAGAGAAGCATTTTTATTGAACCATAATGATATTTCTGAAATGTAACAAATAAATAATTTACAAATAAAGACTATAAAAAGTCTCACATCAACACTGAGAAGGTTATGCCATCAAGTAAGTTTGCACCAAACTCTTTTTAAAGCTTCAGTGTTTCAGAACTTTTGCATTTTGAAATGTTGATAAGGTATTGTGGATCTGTATCACTCTACAAGGATTCACACAATTTATTATCTGTTCTCCTATGGATAGAAATATATCCTTTAGGAATATTTTTATTAAAATAAACACTAAAATCAACATTATTGAAAATGCATCATTGGAAAAATATAATAGTATATCTTTAGAATGAATTCCCAAAAGCAGAATTGATATGTGGTTGAAGGGTCAAATGACGTGTGATTTTATATTTTGATAAATACTGCCAAATTCCCTTCTGAAGAAGTTGCACCAATTTATGACTCTCACTAGCAGTACATGGAAGTGTCTGTCTCCCCATACTTCTCTTGTATTAGTGCCCTAATACAAGATAGGGCTGGTGAAACAAAGTACCACACACCAGTGGTGTAAATAGTATAAATTTATTGTCTCACAGTTCTGAAGGGTAGAAGCCTGAGATCAAAATTTTGGCAGGGTTCATTTCTTCTGAGGGCTGGGAGAAGTAATTTGTCTCAGGCTTCTCTTCCAGTTTTTGGTAACCTCTGACATTCCTTAACTTGTAAGAGGCTGTCTTCCTCCTGTGGCTTCGCATACTTTATACAAGGATTCCAGTCATGTTGGATTAGGACCACCTCTAATGACATTTTCTTGCCTCAATCATCTGCAGGGACCCTATATACACATGCAGTTACATTCACAAGCACTTTGGCTTTAGGACTTCAGCTTGATTTTGGCAAACTCTATTTAACCCATAAAATAACATCGACCATTATTCAGCTTTTTAAATATGATAACTAAAAAAATAGCATCTCACAATTTCAAATTGTATTTCTTTAATTAAGGTGTATTCAAGGATTTTATTTTTTTCCTTTTTATTTTGAAATTCATATAGACTCACAAGAAATTGCAAAAATAGTTCAGAGTCCTATAAGCCCTTCACTTAGCTTCTTCCACAAATGCAGTACAATATCAAAACCAGAAAATTGACATTCTAAATTTCGGATCCTATTTAATTTTCTCTAGTTTTTACATGCATGCTCTGTGTGTGTGTGTGTGTGTGTGTGTGTGTGTGTGTGTGTGTGTGTGTTTTGAGGGTGGCTAATTGTTCTCTGCAATTTCATTCTATGTACAGATTCTATGTATAGACTTGTATAACTACCACTACAATCAAGGTGGAGAAACACAGAAAAAATTCCCTCATACCACCTTTAGTCACATCCAACAACCCAGAACTATCCCTCTACCCCACAATCACTAATCTACCTTCCATCTCTCTAGATTTTTCATTTCAAGGATGTTGTATAATGATATCATACAGCACCTAACCTTTAGAGACTGCCTTTTTGTTTTACTCAACATAATGAATAGCCTTATGTTGTATAACACAGTTGTACATAATACATCCATGGCACTTGCCCTTTTTATTACTGAATATTATTACATTTTATTATTTTTTATTTTCTTATTCATTTATATTTGTGTGTTTGTGTGTGTGAATTGCTTGTCCATACTTACACCTGTTTAAAAAGAGATGTTGTCATGTCATTTTTTTTCATTTAGAATGTTTGGGTCTTACAGAAAAGACTAATCACTTATTTTATAGGTCCTTGGTTTCTGTTCTTCTATATTTCTCACAGAAAGGACTCCTACTCAAAGTTTGAAATGTTAAAATTCTTCCTAAAATTATTCCATTTGTGTTTTAGGAGTGAGGGAGGAATTCAGATTCCTTGTGGGCCTTCCAAATCTAGGTGAAAAATGGGGAGTTTGATCAAGTGTAGCTAGAGTTTAGGAAAATATAGAAAGTGTTAAAATGCAAAATACAGAGTGTAGGTTTTCCAAATGGTGGAAATCTATGGGCTTGCAGCTAGGTTTCCAATGTCAATATAGTTAAATGTATCATTTGATTTTTTTAACAAAATGTTCTCCCTGACCTGAAGACCAATAATGTGGACATCTAGGGTATAAGGTGCAGTCTAAATAGAGCTTTCCCATTGACTGGAGGAAAGGATCCCCATGGTCAGGGCTGTACTTTCACCAGCAGACATCGTGGCTTGCTCTGTCATAGTCTTTATGCAAGGGCCTGGCTGTAGTATTGGGACAACCATGAGTGCCCCAGCAGACACATATTGTAATTAGATTAGGCCCCAGCCTCACTTGGTATTGGTGACAAAGTTCTGGAGATTTTCCTAGTGCTCTTTTCCTGTTAGATGTACAATTTTTTATGTCCAAAAATATTTCTATAGGGAAGTTGCCAACACATTCAAGAAACAATAACTGGAACAAACAGAAAGGAATGTTGAGAGAGCCACATGCTATGAAAATAATGACTGACTCTCTCCCATAAATCATCTCCAAAATCCCCTGATGATTTATGTCCCTCAGAGGTGGAAGGACATTCAGATGCTATGCATGTGAATTCTCACTCAATGGACATGTATCTTCTGTAATATCTGAGCTCGTGTACCCTGAGAGCATAAACATACTTTTGAAGTCCAGTAGTCTTTGGTGTTCATCCTACTATGCAACCTAATAGCATATGACCTTGAGTAAGTCACTTAATTTTCTTCATCATAAAATGGGGATAATAAAAGTCTGTGAGTTACAGCTTTCTTGAGCAGGTTAGATTGGATAATTTAGGTAACATACCTAGCATAGTACCAGGTATGTGGCACTAAATGCTAAGATGCCATTATTATTACCTTCAGTGTCCAGACAATCCTTTCCCCTTGAGGCCATCCCAATAAGTCAGGGATAAATTTCAGCAAACTTTCTGAATTTATCATCTGCTATTGAGACCAAGATGCAAGATTAATCTCCTCAAAGTTCAATTCATTTGTTTTTTTCATTGATATTAGTTAAATCCACCGTTTCAGAAGCATAATATTACTAAGAGCCTGCCCTAGAAACCAAGAAATAGAATAGACAATTTGAAAGGCCCTTTCCTAATAAACTGTTTGTGAGTGATAATGGCTTAATGTGTCCACCTTCCTGTATAACATATTTGTCATTTTGAAAAGAACCTTTGATGCCTTATTCTAAATGAAATTCCTGGGTCCAGTGAAGGCCATCTGGGAAGATGTGTGAAAATGTTTTGTTGTTGTTGTTGTTTTATTGTTTTCATAATTACCCTCAGATCATACAGGAATTCACACTGCTAATAAGGACATCTGTTTTTTTTGTTGTTGTTGTTTGTTTGTTTTGTTTTTTGCCTGCCAATTGCAATGGAATGGAAGTCATTTTTTCTTTGGGGACTACCTTTTCTAACTTGAGGAGACCATCAAGCTCAAGGCCCTCTACTCCTTGCCAGTAAGAATACCCCTTGACTGGAGACTAGACCAGTGATGGGCATATTACCCAAAGCAGAATCCTTTACCATACATCCATGCATCCATAAACACAAGAATAAGGAAATTATCTCATTGTGGTCATGAACACCAGAGACCAGGTGAACCTGGAGAATCATCTTTGCCATCACCTGTAGTGCAAAGCAGAGATGAGAGATAGAGTGAATGAGAGACAATTTTATGACATCTTTCAGCATTTAGATATAGCGCTGTCTGATCTAACTAGCTATTGACTATTTCCCTGTCACAGTAACATCTTCCTATCAACATTTCCAGACTGTTTTTGTCCTTTCCTTAAGTGGATTTGAGGCAATTTATATTATAAACAACTAAAAGAGTTTTAATTAATACAGCTGAGTAAAAATAGATGTCTAGTTGAGGAGTTAAGAGTTATAAAAATTTACCATTAACTGTTGAAGAGAAAGCTTGCAATTTAAGCTATATTAATAATAAGCTCATAACATAAAAGAGTAACACAGACTGTATCAATGTATTGCCGCTTCATTCAAATAGTTGTTTGATAGTTCTTTGTTTTTTTATAACAATCATGCAACCTTCTTGGAATCAGACTAAAGACTCCATCCATTGTCATTTATGTCCATCTTCAAGATATTCATATATATATATATATATATATATATATATATATATATATATATATATATATATAGTCACTTCCTGATTTTTCATTTGGTTAATTTGAAATGTAAGACCTTGGGTTATACACTTTCAGAGATTTAATTTTATCATTTACCACTCACTACATAGGTCTTGAGCAAGTGGCCAAAACTATCTAAGCTTCATTTTTTTAAAACAAAATAATTTGGAAAATAATAGTAACCACTGCATAAATTTGTAACATTTTAATGAGATAGTGAATTTAAGTACCTGGTCCATTGTAAGCTCTCAGTGACTATTAGGTATTATTATGACCATGCTTTTATTTCTTTAGCATGCAGCATACAACTAGCATGTGATACTATCCAGATAAATATTTGCTAAATTTATATATATATTTATTTATTATATATTTATTATTTTATTATATTAATTTATTATATATATAATATTTAGCCTTGAAAAATTCTTCAACGTATATTTTCTTCACTGTTTGGGGAATCTCTTATTTTATGGAAATCTCTTATTTTATGGTCAAGTGAGTGGACTGTGAAGCCAGTAAAACAGGTGTTGATGTTATATATGCTATTATTTTATTCATAAGACTTAGGAAATTCACAACTCTCCAAGAGCCTCAGTTTCCTCACTTGTGCTTTGTGATAATGAGACTACGTAATCATAGGGTTATCTACAGAATGAACTAAGATTATTTAATAAGTGAGTTGCATGAACAAGTAGCCTGTTCCTCCTCCCTTTTTTAGAGGCTGTTGCTGAGCACATATCAGTATAGTAATTCCTGGGTAAGTAGATATTATCAATTTCCTTGTTTTGTTATTGTTGTTCAAGTACTGTTGTCTCCATTTTCCCACTACCATTCCCATGAGCCACACCCGTCCCCACCACCCACCCAGGATCCTACCATTTTTTGGCTTTGCCTGTGTGTCCTTTATACATATTCCTTAATGACCCTTCCCCTTTTCCCCCATGCCCTCTCCCTCCTCTCTGGTAACTGTCAGTTTGTTTTTTATCAATGTCTTTGGTTATATTTGGCTTGTTTGTTTGTTGTATTGGTTAGGTTCCACTTATAGGTGAGATGGTATGGTATTTATCTTTCACTGCCTGGCTTATTTCACTTAGCATAATGTTCTCCAGATCCATCCACACCATTGTGAAAGAAGTTCCTTATTCCCTTCTGCTGCGTAGTTTTCCACTGTGTAAATGTACCATAGTTGTTTTTTTTTTTTTTTTTTAATTTTTGATCCACTCCATTACTGATCAGCACTTAGTCTGTTTCCAGGACTTGGCCATTGTAAATAACACTGCTATGAACATTGGTGTGCATAGGTTCTTTTGGACTGGTGTTTCAGGATTTTTAGGGTATGATCCAAGCAGTGGAATTGCCAGGTCAAAAGGCAGTTCTATATTTAGTTTTTTGAGGAAATTCCATACTGTTTTCCAAAGTGGCTGCACCAGACTGTATTCCCACCAACAGTGCACTAGAATTCCCTTTTGTCCACAGCCTCACCAGCACTTGTTTGTTGATTTGTTTATGATGGCCATTCTGACTGGTGTGAAGTGGTATCTCATTATGGTTTTGATTTGCATCTCTCTGATGGGTAGTGATACTGAGCATCTTTTCATATGCTTCTGGGGCCTCTGTATGGCTTCCTTGGAGAAGTGTCTGTTCAAATCCTTTGCCCATTTTTTAATTGTTTTTTTTGTCTTCCTGGAGCGAAGTCATGTATTTCTTTATATATTTTGGAAATCAAACCCTTCTCTGAGGCATCATTTGCAAATATATATTTACGGTTGGTTCCCTTTTCATTTTGATGATGTTTCTTTAGCCACACAGAAGCTTTTCATTTTGGTGAAGTTCCATTTGTTTATTTTTTTCCTTTTTGTCCCTTGCTTTAGGGAGCATATCAGTGAAAATATTGCCACATGGAATATCTGTGATTTTCCTGCCTAGGACTTCTGTGATGTGTTCTCTAGGACTTTTATGATGTCAAAACTTATATTGAAGTCTTTTGTCTATCTTGAGTCTAATTTTGTGTATGATGTAAGTTGGTGGTTGAGTTTCATTTTTTTGCATTTAACTGTCCGGATCTCCTAATACCATTTGTTGAAGAGGCTATTTTTACTCCATTCTATGTTTTTGCACCCTTTCTCAAATATTAACTGACCATAGAGACATGGGTTTATTTATGGGCTCTCTATTGTGTTCCATTGGTCTATGTGTCTGTTTTTATACCAGTACCAGGCTATTTTGATTACCATGGCCTTGTAATATAGTTTGATGTCAGGTATTGTGATCCATCATACTTTGTTCTTTTAAATAGTGCTATTTTTGCAAATAACAAGAAAAAGACAAAAATAAAATCATTAAAACTTGCTCAGTATGTTTGTATCTGTATCTATATGTGTCTGATACCTAACATGAAAACTTAATTTGGTTTACATGGAAGGGAACCTAGAATATCAGAACTGCTACAGCAATCACTTAAAAGATCAACTATTTTCCCTGGCTGCTTGAAGTCCACTGATTATTCACTTTTCATTGGAGGGCTTTTAGATAAAATGTGCTCCTATGTCTCCATGTTGCTTCTTTTCAGCTGTACAAATTACACCGAAGCTTAAGTTATTTTAAATCTCGGTGACAGCAGCCACCCCTACCATGAGTGCTTTGCTTGTGCTTACAAATGTAGAGAATCACCTAGGTCAGCATTCCTGTTACATCAATATCATTACAAGGTCATGATGAATGAATCCATCTATTCAAGCACACAGCCACCGTAACCTACATTCCCCTGTCAAAGAAGAACATATATTCAATGTGGTCTATAGTCAGTTAACTCTACATTTTCTGTGGAAAGTGCATTACAGGTATTTGGGCTAAGAAATCTTAGAGAAAAATACTTCATCCTGTTACTGTACGTTAGTACAGTAACATGGAAGTTTGGCAAACTCTAGAGGGAAAGGCTGGTGAGAAAGAAAACAGGTTTTTATTCAGATGCTGAACAATGTGGGGGTTTGCCTGTTTCAAAGCTAATCTTTGCAAAATCCAACAAACACAGCCATCTTCAGGAAGAGCAAATCAAAAGGCAGTACTCAGAGCTCCAGTTCCATTTCAAAGTATAGCCTTTGGAGCCTAAAGTGGATGTTAAGTGGTCATCCTTGTATCTTTGTCTGTTTTCAGCTGTTTTACGGCCTCAGGCTCCCTCCTGGACCCTACCTGTGGATCCAGTGCCGCCAATGACCATACAACTTCTAAGGCCACAAGGTCCTGTGTTCCCTGCCAGAGAGAGTGCAATTGTACCAGCACATGCTCCACCAGGTAGGCAAGAGAGAGAGACTCCCTCCTGAAAGTCATGGGACACATGACTGCTAAAGTAGCGTGGCCCATGCAGAGCAAATGTTAGCATACCAGCAGAGCTCAGGTTCCAAGCAGCGAGTGATGAGCAAGGGAGAGTTTCTTGCTTCCCCTGAGTTTATATTAGTTTCAGGTGTGGGACAACCTGTGCTTCTCAGCAGGACCACACGTGCTTTGTGTGGGTTCACCTCACAACCAATGCCTTCTTTCCCCTGGCTAGAGTCACAGGCCTTTTTGGTCTAGAAGCTTCCTCTGACGCCATTTTAACTTCCATTGAGAATGTGCCTGCTTTTCCCCAGTCCCACCTCCAATAGTAACTAAAGGGGGTAGGAGGGATTTCTCCCTCTTATACAATTACCTTGCTAGCCTTGCACATGCTCAGTGTAAGAACTTCCTCCTGCTGCCACGTTGCCAGGTGGGGCAGTGAGGAGACTTGACTCCTGTGGTGCTGTCAGCTCCAGGCCTCCCAGGTCCCAGTCCTTTATGAAGCAAGTTGCACAACAGGCACCCACAAGCAAAGAGCAACCAAACTGAAACCCTAATTAAGGGACCCTGGAAATGCTGTTAGGTTCCTCGGTCTCCCTAAGGAAGGCTTTTGCAGGAGGGGCAGGCATCTGCAGCCAGGAGCAGTACCTCCACATTGAAGGCGGAGTGTCTGCAAGACAGTACATCGCTTCAATGAGGCCTGAGTCCGGAAGAATTGCTGCAAACTCAAATTCCTTGCCATGGCCCCAGGCAGTTCACAAAGGTATTGTCTGGCTGCCTACTTCAATGCTGGAAACTCCTACCTCTGAGGGGTGTGTCCTTGTGCAATTGCCTGTTCCCTTTCCATAGCCTAACTCCTCTTCCCAAGAGGCCCCTCCTATTCCACTCCTAGTGGTCTGAACAAGCTGTCTGTTATTATCAATACCATTTTTAAAAGGTTCAGGCCACATGCTTTATTTTCCAAGGAGCAGCTCATGAATAATCAAATGATGGAACCCGATAAGAATACATATAAGAGTAGTCTCTAACTACTTACTTGCATTTGTGTGATATTGTCACAGAACCCCAGCCTATGTTATTCTAGAACAGCTGCAGGGTCAAATTGTCTGCTGCTGGGGACCACAATTCCCAATGCCAGAGTTTGGTGGAAAGGAAAGGAATTGTTTGCTAAAAGTTACACAGGTTTAGAATAATGGTAGAATTCTGCTGTTAAGTCTCACTCCCTTCAAAACACCCACAAACACACAGTCCTCCCACCCTTTGCCAAACCAGGCCAGTTTCAGAATATGCCAGTCAGGGGTACCATATTTCAGAAAAACAGAAGTCCACAGCTCAGCATTCCTGGTCCAAGTTCAGCATTGCAGGTATCTCCCATTTATCAGTGTTTGGCTGGGCATGCCCCCACAATTTCATTAGCCATGCCACGGTGTTCTTCCAGGCTCGTTTTCCAGCAGGTCTCCTCTTTCTTTCAGTTCTTAATCCAAAACCACATGGCACCTCCTTACCATATCTCATGGCAGGCTGGTAGGGGGCCTTCTATACCCTTTCAAACTACATGGCCCCGGTAATGGTTGGCAGTCCTAACTTTTAAGTGCTGAACCAGGGCTTCTTACGTGACTTCATACTTAGCACTATACATACTGAAGGTCACATAGGCCTTTACTCATGTGGCAGCGCATTTTCCCTTTAAGAAGGACACAGCTATCACTTGCCATTGTTATGGAAAGTATCTTAAACCATATCATCTACTTCTCCCCTTCCTCCAACCATGAGCTGTGGGGGGACATGCTCTGTACCCCATTTCAATATTATACTTTTTATGTTTTCAAACATGTGATCACATTAAAAGTGGATAAACACCACAAACAAGTCTGTAAGGTCTTTGTAACTAATACTTTGCATATTTTTAAGCTCTGCAAATATTCAGTGGTAATTCTGATGATGTCAACAAGGGTATTCATTTGTTTCTCTTAAGAAGCAAAAGGTTCTAGAGCAAACATGATAAAGGCAATTCAATTTTCATAAATGTCTAACCCAATGGAGCCAAATTAAGCAACATGGATAATTGGAGATTTATTAAATCAGAGTGTATATTGAAAAATTAAAATCAGAGCATTTTTTAAATTTTAGATTTATTCCTGTATGTTTATAAAGTTTTGACAACAAAATATAATGTAATAATTAAGGACATGAATTTTAAAGTCAAATTGCTTAGGCTTGAAAATCTACTCCACCACTTTTTATCTGTGTAGTTTACTTATCCTTCCATGCTTCACCTTCTTATTCTGCAAAATGTAGATAATAATAGTAACTCTTCACAGTAATGATGTGATACTAAGTATATATAAGGCATCTGTTATAGTAGCTGGCACTTAGCAAGAGCTCAATCAATATTAGGCATTATCATTTTGAATTAAGGATTTAATAGCTAATCTATGATTATTATATGGAAAACTGGACAATTATGCACATATTCTTGAGGCTGTCATATACTGCCCATGTGATGTTAACTGAGATTAGATTCTGTAGGTAAGTCTCAATGAATCTGGATGAAAGATTTTAATGAAATTATCAAATGTATGATAATCATATATCAAATATATGAGGACGGTTTATATTGTTTATGAAATCATTATCTATGGTTTCTCATTACCCAATTTAGTTTCATCCTCAGTGAAAGTAATTAAAGAGAATGGCAGGCAGTTTTTCAAACTTGTTTTTTATTTCAGTCATTGATAATGACACATACAGAATGTGAGCATTTTGGAAGAAGTACTATGCATTCACTACTGCTTGGGTTCCACATGCATAGCTTACAAAAAAAAAAGCTTTTTTGTGCTCATTTGTTTTGTATATTTTTCTACTGTCATTTCCAGTGTCTGGCCTGTCTGCATTAACATAAAATGGTCGGTCTTTCTAAACTCAACTTTAAATTAAACTTCAGAGATCATTACTATGTATGAGGTCTGATTTCACTCCAATTTAGTGTTAATGGTCTAATTTGTAGACTCCCTAACTGGACAGCAACATTTCAAATGGCAATTTTGTTTGCTATGTGCCATACCTCCCATTTTCATGTACATGCCAACATCAGCTACCAATTGGTAGCAAAGAGACTTAAAACCATTATTTGCATCATGAAAGAAGTCTGTATAACCTCTCACATGGCCGAGTTGCAGCAATCTGCCTTTAGCGACCAATGTCAAAGACATTTTACTGCTCACTGAGTCTGTCCCTTTGCTATCAGGAAGCAGCAGATCATAGGGCTGTGACTGGCCTTGAAAATAGCTACATAATGTGATATCCTTGACAATATTTTCTTTCAGTTTTGAGAAAACAGCCTTGCTGTCTTTTTCAAAAACACAAGAGATGAAGTGTTACTTAATCATTGTATAAAAGCCAGTCCATGTGTCCTTGTAATGCACAGTTTCTGTTCTCAGAATATTTTTTTTAGAGCCAGTGACAGATTTGGGGGAAGGAGAGGCAGAGAGGATTTCATGCAGTGCAGCATTTAGCATTATTTTATTTCTGTCTTTCAGAATGGAAGAGCTTCCAGATTCAATGTCTGCCATCATTCTTTTTTGGTAAAATGAAATTTCACAAAGAAAGAAAAATATTTTTTTTAAAAAAATCAAAAGTTAGGAGATAAAAACAACTACATGTTGTTAGGAGGTAAAATGGCTACAGAAAAATTCGGCTTGTGGGTTGGAAGCTGGGACGTGTCATTGCAGTGAATATGAACAGAATCTGTCCACCCTGCATTTTAACTGAATGATTTTGGAAGACCTCAATGTCAAAATGCAGAAAAATAAAAATGAAAGCAAAAACAAACAAGTATCTTGTAACTAACTCCCTGGCAAAGTACTCTAGTTTCGAGGTTGTTAAAGCAACTTCCTAGAGTTACCCTGCTCTCAAATCCTTTTCCCCAACAAAAGAGGAAACAAAACAACAAAAAATAAAGAAGAGGAAAAAGAGTTCCTGCAGTGTGGCAGTAAACACTTCAGCCTTCAATCCTTGTAATCTGCTTCTCCAAGTCTTCAGGTGCTGAATTCCCTTCCTCAGAGCAAGCAGCATTATTCACTTGTGCTTTTATATTCCATGCACAGGGCACCCTCTTCGTTTTCCCCTCTATTCCTGGAGCAAAGAACTTTATTCCTATTCTCTTAATAATGACACAGCTGTTTTCAGGGTGCCAAAACAAAAAAGATGACATCTACTTGTAACAGGTGTGGAATGGGTCCAGAACTTTGAGTGTCCAGTAGTATGAGGTATCTTCCATAAACTTGGCCAGGGAATGGGAGACATGGAGCAGGGCCATTGAGGATAACTTTGTACATCAATAACAGCAGGCTAACTTTATAGGAATGCTGAGTAGTTTGCCTGGGTCAGGGAAATGAGCATGACTTTGACCCATGATGTAGCTGGGAGGTGATTCCCTCAGTTACAGTACCTGCACCAGAGCTTGGAGATGGTTCACTCCACGCCACAGGACTATGACTGCCTGAACTAACAATGGCAGCCAAAAAAGGTGGAAAAAATACAGGAGTGCTAGCAGGTGTAGCCAATTGTGGGAGGAGACAGCAATGAGGTTACTGGGGAGGATCCAGCCTGGGATTTAAACTAAAAGGTGGGCAGCCATAGGTGGTGGGATCAGGAGAGACTGTGAGGGTCAAAAGAGGGTAGAAGGACCTTTGCTGGCCCCTGGCTATGAGGAGGTGCCTTGCAGTTTGGGATTAATAACTGCAGATCATGGCATCACAGTTGATGGTGTTGGGAACTACGGGAGGCCAGACGAGCTGAGCACAGATTACTGGGAGGAAATGGGAGAAGTGATCCATGGACTTCAGTTTGTTTTTTCCCCCTGAAAGGTAGTACTTCTGACTGGCATGTTCTGAGACTGGCCTGACTGGGCAAAGGCCAGGAATGCATGACTGTGTGTTTCTGGGTGTTCAAAGAGAGGGGGACTTAATGGCAAAATTCCTCCATTACTCTAAACCTGTATAATTTTTAATTAAACAATTCCTCTCCTTTTTACCAGACTCTGAAATTGAGAGCCACAGTTCTTATTCATGGCAAGTAGTAGAACCTGGAGCAACAGACTAACAGAGGTTTTCTTACATACCTCTGAGTTTCACAAATGATGAAAGAGAATGTATGTTACCCTATAAATGAGATTACAGAAAATAGAAGAGATTCCCAGAGAGAAAAGAAAGGTGATGCAAGTTTGTGGAGGGGCCAGTTTGTTTTTGCGCAGCATTTACCTGCAACAGGATATCCCACAGTCCTGCAGCCATTAGCTGGCCTAGCCTTTAGTGTCCCTTCTTTCAATACAGTGTAGGGGAATCTTGCCACAAGATCTTTGCATGACAAGCAAAGGTGGGGGAAGCAAATAAGAGACTATATCACTGGCATTTGTAATATTATGAAATTTCAGCATCAGAGACAGATTAAGAGCCTGTTGTAGTCTTTTGGGATTCTTAGCACATTTAATGCCTCCTGATTAGATAAGGCCTCCATTAACTGGATTGTGACACAGAAAAGAGTGGAAAGACCATGCTTTTGGCAGATTGGAGTATACATAAGCATATCATCAAAATGAGGAATGACTCAGCCTGTTAGGAAATGGAATATAATGGAGGAGAAATGAAAGGGGGAAACAATATCATCAGATCACCAGGTAATCTCTCAGGCCACATTCTTCTGCCATGAGTCAGAGACCAGAGACTCCATCTTGGAGGTCCTACTGACAAAATATTCACAAACCCTTTTCTTGATACTTTTTCTTTATTTTTGAGTTTGCTGTTTTTGTTTAATTATTTTATTTATTTTTGCATAATTTTGCCATTTCTTTTTTATTTTAGTTGTTCAAGTACAGTTTTCTGCTTTTTACTCCTATCCCAGCCTACTCCCCTAGCCCATCCCACCTCCCTCCCATTTCCACCGCCTGCCCCTTGTTTTTGTCCATGTATCTTTTATTCTTCTTTCTGTAAACCCATCCCCTTTCCCCCTGAAATTTCCTCTCCTCTCTCCTCTGGTCACTGTCAGCCCACTCTCTATTTTAGTGTCTTTAGTTATATTTTGCTTGTTTGTTTGTTTTGTCATTTAGGTCCCTGTTAAAGATGAGATCATGTGGTATTTGTCTTTCACCACCTGGCTTATTTCGCTTAGCATAATGCTTTCCAGTTCCATCCATGCTGTTGCAAAGGGTAGGAGCTCCTT
>PVKM010031823.1:0-16666 GCA_004027735.1 Carollia perspicillata | reverse complement strand
GCACGGAGGTCAGGGGAGCTGGTGACTGTTGACGAGCCGAGCCCCACCCTGCCTGGGCCTCTTGCCGAGTCCCCAGGGAAGGAGCAGAATGTGCAGCAGGTGGCCGCCCTGTTTGCTCACCTGTGGGAGACCCCCCACCTGCACAACCCCAGGAGGTGACTGCAGACCCAGAGCCTCTGAGACTCTCCTCCTCCTGGCCCTTGGCCTTGGCCTTGGCCGTGGAAGGGGGTGGGTTTTCACAAACATCTGTCGTGCAGGTGTCTCCAATTCCCAGTCTTCACACAGCAAATGTGCACTGGGCGCTGCCTGTGTGCAGGTGTGCAGCACTTCACACCCCCTCTGCAGTCCCGTGTGAGGTAAGTAGGTGACTTCACAGAAGAGAAAATAGGTTACGGAGTTTGCTGAAGGTCAGTGTGGTGCAGCCAGAACGTGGGCCCCGGCTGTCTGACCCCACACTCTGTGTGTGTAGCCACTTCCCAGCTTTGACAGGAAGGGGCAGGGAGGGGTGGGGGATAAATCCTGAATCACGGGCGTGCCCATCGCCCTCTCCGGAACCGGCTCTGAGACCCCAGGACCAGCCTGGGGTTGGCCCTGTTCTCTGGCCCAACACGTCCTGCTGCAGGAGGTGACAAACATTTCTCAGGTGGGCCAACCCTGCACTGGGTCCTGGGTCCTGCCCTCGCCTCCCAAACAAAGCTGCAGCCCTCCCCGACAGAACGTGAAGCTGGCCTGCCACCAGCTCCCCGTGAGGACCCAGCTGTCCTCTAGGCTGAGCCGGTTTTTCTAGAAGCCGTACTCCTTCAATTTGTGTGACTCTTCCTGTCCGCAGCTGGCCTCTGACCATCCAGCTTGGATGCACACCTGACCCCAGGTGAGGTCAGCAAAAGAGCTCCGAACTGGAGACCACAGCCCTGCCTCCCTACTGTGGTCTCTATCCTTGGCAGGTCTTGGCCTTAGTTTTCTCATCTGTAAGATGGGAACAATAACACAATTGTAGCTTTGACAAACTCTACACAAAAGTGCTTTGGACCCTGTAAAACTGTGGTCCAACCATCTTCTCTCCTGACTTCGGTCAGACTGTCTCCTGCCACAGGATGAATCTTTGTCTTCATGTGGCTGGGGGCTGGGGAGACGATCCGGCCAGGGATTATGGTCTGGGTCTGACGCCTGGCAGCTGTGCAACTAGGGACAAGTTATCTAACTGTTGGGGGAAAGGGGGAAACGAGAGCATCCCATAAGGCTGTTTCTGAGAAGGAATGAGAGGAGGCATGTGACAGGCTTGGCCGGGTGACCTGCCCGCAGCGGGCAGTCAGCACGTGTGGTCATCATTGAGTCCCCACAAGAGTGTCCCCAACCTGTCTTCTCTGCTTCTCATCACTCACTTGGAGCAAGGCCTTGCCCACAGCTCCTGGGGGGAGGAGCACAGCCCCAGGCCCAGTCAGGGGCTTGTTGGATGCTTTCGGAAACTGAGGACGAGGCCTGGGATGACCGTTTGGAAGAAGCCCAGTCGGAGCTGCTTCCTGCTCCCCACCCCCACCAACCTCCCTGCTAGGCAGCTTGGCTTGGGGGAGCCGCAGGAGTCCCTTCGCCTTCCTGAGCCTGCACAGCGAGGGGGTCCCCCACGTGGACCTTCTCGTGACTGGCACCGGCAGGGAGGTGCCTTGAGGAGGCTGGGGGTGGGGGTCTGGTGTTCCAGGGACCCTCCTTCTCGCTTGCTCGGCTCTGGCTGAAACTCTAAATAGACTCAGAGCCAGCCAGGGAAGGGGATAAAATTAAATCCTCTATCGTGATCAAGTGGTTAAAAAAACCCAGTCGTCAGAGGCTCCTTCCCACTGCAGCCATCTCTGCTTCGGAGCCAAGGGGAAGAGGTTGGGGGAGCTACGGGGCCCCGAACCCTGAGTACCCTAACCTCCCTCTGCCCCTCAAGCCCCCACCCCAAGGCCTGAGGGTCCTCGTACTTCCCACCCACCCAGCTCCCCACTCCCATCTTGCCCAGAGCCCAGCAGAGCTGGGATAAAACCCCTGCATGCCTCAAGCGTGATGGCTGCTGTGGGGAGAAACCTCCTGCACTCTGGGCTCAGACCTGGGTTCAAATCCAGACATTGCCGGCTAACTGCCTGCCTGGAGCCAGGCCGTAGGGGAGGTACAGGCTGAAGAGAATTTCAAAACAATAAAACTGACTCTAAGTCTGGTTTCCCTTTTTTTCTTTTCAATTCTGTCCCCATGCATGGCAACACTGACACTGGGCCTGCCTGCCCCCAACCTTTGACCTCCTCTTAGGCTAGAGCCTGTTCGGAAGAGGCCCCTGGAGCCTGGGTGGGCCATGAAAGTGGGTGGGCCGTGGGTGAGTGAGACCGCTGACACACCCACCTTGGCAATGGGTCTCCCAGGCCTGACTCTGGCACCCCTTGTGCTCCCTCCCAGCCTCACCACTGGCTCACGAGGCAGCCCTGGTCTCTTCCAAGGCAGACCTGAGGAACAGCAGGTGGCTGACCTGCTGGCACCTGGCAAGGCAGAGCCTGTGGTCCCAGCTGGCGCAGGGAAGGAGCACTGAGGTGGACCTTGGCTGGGGACCTAGGACACTGAGAGAGGAAACAATAGGCGGTAAAAATAGTCCTTTGTTTACCATAGGCCACACATCCTCGTGAATCCTGTGGGAAAGAAAACACCAACCAGCCAGGGCGCCAGAGTCAGCATGAGGGGCCCCAGGTGCGGTAGAGGGGCTGCAGCATGAGTGGGGAAGGGGCCTGGCTCGGGGGTGTGGGGGGAGGCAGGACAGCGCCCCCAGGGGACCGGCTTCTTCCTCTCTCTGCCTCCGCCCACAGATCTCGCCAGCACCGCTCTGAAGTGCCCAAGGCAGCCTCTTCTGGGCCACCCTGACCCGGCCTGTTGTGCAGCCCCCCAGCGCCCCCATCAGTCTGCCCAGAGGAGGCTGTGGCAGGCCCAGGGGGCGCTGGCTGCCCCTATCCACCAACCCCTTCACGCCAGACTGTTCCCTGCTGGCTTGCTTGCCCTTTTGGGAACTTATCTTGGTTGTAGCCCAGCCTCCCAGGGGAGGGCAGTCAGTGAACCTTTCTCTGGGCGAATCTCCCCCAACCCGCCCTCTGCAACTGTGCTCAGCGGTCAGGGCAGAGGCTGGCAGAGGCTTGTGCATCCACCTGGGCGGTGGTCCCTGGCTCCTCCCCAGCAGTCAGACGGAGAGAGATGGAAACTGGAAACTGCTCCTGAAGGAAATGTTTGCAGTGGTGGGGGTGAGCATGGGGTGGTCGGGTCAGGGCAAACCCGGGCCCAGGCACACTGTAACCCATCCGGCCTGGGGGTTCCTGCTGGCGCCAGGTAGGCAGCTGCCAGCCCTCGCTCAGGCCTGCTCTAGCCACCCCCTCTGGGCTGTGTGATCTCTTCAGGGCCCCAGACATTTGTCTGGGGTGTTGTTTGTCTGGGGTGTCGGGTGGAGGAAGGGCAAGGGTGGGTGTCCTAGTACCTTGTCCCTCCTCCAAGACGTGAGGAAGATAAGCTCCTGTTTGTGTGTGGGAGGCTGGAGAAGCTTATGAGATTAAGCTCCTGCTGGTCTTGATGCAGAAGGTGAGGGTGGGGAGGGGCAGCATGGGGAGGGAGTGGGGCACCGCAGACAGAGGGCTGACCTCAGTCAGGGCCTGGGCGCTGCAGCCCGCTCTACTGTGAACCTTGGGCAATTCCATCCATGCGTCTGAGCCTCAGTTTCCCTCCAAAATGGGGTGTGGAAGCCATTGGTGCTCCTCCCCAAACACTCCCAGCTCTCTACCTTCTGGGCATCCGGAAGGACTGAGACCTCCCCCCACCCCTCTTTCCAGTTTAGTGTCGCCGCCCCGACTTGTTTGGCCAGGGGAATACGGGGGCAGTGATAGGCTGTTTCAGGTGGAGGCTTTGAAACCCGCTCGGTCAGGAGGCGGCCACCCCTTCCACCCGGGCACTGGCAGAGCCCCGGCCAGTCCGAGAGTGTTGCTCTGCTGTGCCCGAGGGTCTCGGGCCTGCCTGTGTCCGCAGCTCACTGGGCCCCTCCTGACCACTAGATGCTCAGGCCCACGGAGCCGCCCCAGGGCACTCTGACTTTTGCTGTGTCGGAGAATACTGCCGGCTCCCAGCCGATGAGCCTCCCTGAAAGGCTGTGCCCGGGGGCCACCTGCTTTTCTGGGACCTGAGAAAACACAAGTAAGGCTGCCCCCAGGGGCCCTGCAAGGCAGCGGCTGCCCTTGGCTGCCCTTGGCATTTGGGATAAACTCTCCTCCCCTCTCGTGGGAAGCCCAAGGTCTGGGTGAGCTGCCTTCTGTGGACCCCGTCTACCAAGCCCCCCACCTCCCAACTCTGTGCACCAGCCTCTGGCTTCCTCTGGCCCCTCAGATGTGCTGAGCCTGCCGCCGCCCCAGGCTGTCGTACTTGCTGTTCCCTCTGCCTGCATTGTTCTTCCACGTGGCTGACTCCTCAAGTTGCTCACGTCAGCTGTTACCCCGTCTTGGCCTGTTCAGGCTGCTATAACAAAATGTCACAGACTGGGTGGCTCATACACAGCAGGAATGTATTCTTCACAGTTCTGGAGACTGGAGGACCGAGATCAGGGCGCCAGCAGGCTAAGTGCTGGTGACGGCCCTTTTGCGGGTTGCAGACAAGGGCTTCTCCCAAGGCCCTAGCATGGGGAAGGGGCAGGGCGCTCTGTGGGGCCTCTTTCAGGAGGACGGAATCCCCTTCACGGGCTCTACCCTCATGACCTAAGCACCCACAGGCCCCGCCTCCGAGTACCATCATGTGGGGGATAGGGTTTCAACATTCAACTTTTGGAGGAGGGAGGACACAAATATTCAGACCAGGGTCCTTAATGACCACCCTATTTTGCTTTCCACTCTCTGGCATGCTCTCTCCCATTTTCCTGATTGTTTTCTTTATCTGAAACAACATTATTGATGAATTTCTTTCTTTGCCTGTTGCTCTCTCGTGCCTCCCACTAGAAGGTAAGCCTGTAGGGTCAGGGACCCCATTGACCTTCCTCACTGCTGTGTCCCCAGTACCTGACACACTGTGGGCTTTTGGTAAAGGCTTGTTGAATGAATGAATGACCTTGACCTTGAGTGGGCTCTTCTGCTGAGCCTTCTGTGATCTACAGGTACTGAACTAAAATTGTGCTGACAACAAGGAAACCTGGGCCCTGTGGAGAAAAGGACCTCATCTCTCTTCCTCTGGCTGAGGCCTCAGGGCAGGTTTCGTGGGGTAGGGCCCTGGCACCTGTGTGGCACCCATTTCCATAGTTTTGTTAGGCTTATCTTGGCAGGTTAATCGATTCTGGGCTACTGAAGAGGCTTGGGGACTTGTATTGGGCAGAACATTTTGGTTTCCTGTTAACAGAAACCCAATTTCAACTGGCCTGTGTCATTGGGGAGGCCCTAAGGGTAGTTCATAAGATTAAGGCAATTGTGGTAGGAACCAGGGCCTCAGGCACTGGAGCTGAAGCATGGATGTTTCTAGAACATTCTTTCCCTCTAGGTCCATCTCTGCCTGTTTCTGCTCAACTTTGCCTTTTGGTCTCATCATCTCCTTTCAGACTGACCTCCTCCTCTGACAGCAGAACACAACACCCCGCAGCTGCAGTAGAAGGAAAGTTCTTTTTCTCAGTGCCCCAAACACTCCCAGGACAGCCTCTGATTGGCTCTGCTTGGATGATGTACCACCTGTTGGGCCAATCACAGTGACCAGGGATTTAGTCATATCCCCTTCCTGTGGCCAGGGCAGGGCAGGCTATTACAAGTGTGATGACCACCAGAGCCACATCCAGTGGAAACAGTGGTGCCTAAAGTGTGATCAGGGACAAGCTGTCACCGCCAGGCTCTGGTGCTGGCTGAACCCCAGAGAGTGAGAAATCCCAGGGTCACACCAAACTGGGTGGTCAGCCAGCCCAGCATGGGAGAGGCGAAGAACAGGGGCAGGAAGGGAACCTGCTCATTAACATCCAAATTTTCATCTCACCCAAGGAGACCTGTGCCATCCTATAGTGGCGCTGTGGCATCACACAGCCCTACCTGGAAAGGTAGGTGTCCCTCAAGAGTAAACCAAGTCTGTAAAATGCTGCATGTTGTATGAATTCTTCTAGAGTCACTGAGAAGTCTTGCAGTAAAGACATCGGTTTCATTTCGCTTTCCCCTCATCTGTTCGACCCCAGAATGCCTCAGTTTTTTAAGGATTCTGGGGAGCCTCCCATGAGAACTGCTGCCGTGGAGAAAGAGCACGAGATACAAAATCGGAGCTCAAGTCTGAGCCCCACTACTTATGCTGACTCTGCCAAGCCTCGGTCTTCCCCATCTGTGAAATGGGTGAGTATACCAACCCCGGAGGGTTGTTCTAAGTGTGGAATGAGAACAGGTCTTTGATAAATATCCTGTAAGCTGTATAGCACTGGGCAGATGCCTGACTGTTATAACTGGTTTAACCTGGAGAATAACATGTACGCTCTTTACCTCCTAAGGTAAAAGGCTAGAGGAAGACCAAGGGAAAGGACAGGACGCACCTAGGACTGACCGAGCCAGGCGACTGATTAGAGATGGGCGCAGGGGGCAGGAGGAACTCCAGTAGCAGTGCCTTGGGGAATAAATGTCCAGGGGCCAGGAGTACAGAGGTGACATTGATGGAGAGCCTTGGGGAAGAGGTACTTGGAGGGAGGGAGGAGCTGGCTGCTGATCCCTTCTAGAGACTTCTGAACAGACAGCCACGCTGGTACCTCCTCTCTACACCCCTCCTCGTCCCACCCAGGGGACTCTGCCTGGGACACAGCTAGGTCTCTGAGTTTGCTCGGACCGCCTTAACAAAACAGCGTAGGCGACTTAAACATTAGGAATTCATTACCTCTCGGTTTCGGAGGCTGGAGTCCAAAACCCAGATGTGGGCTGGGCTGTCCCTTCTGGGGCCTCAGCTCCAGGCCTCTCTCCTCGGCTCCCTCATCTCTTCCTCCTAGGTGGCCGTCTTCCTCCTAGGTGGGCACGTTTCCGCTTTTTATAAGGACACTAGTCATACTGGATCAGCCCGCCCTAATGGCCTCATTTTTCCCCCCTTTATTTATTTTTAGAGAGAAGAGAAGGAAGGGAGAGAAACATCGATCAGTTGCCTCTCGCACACGCCCTGACCAGGGACCGAACCCACAAACCCAGGCATGTGCCCAGACCAGAAACTGAACTGGCCCAGTCAACTGAGCCACAGCAGTTAGGGTCTAGTGGACTCATTTGAACTTGATTACCTCTGTAAAGACCCCATCTCCAAACAAGACCACACTCTGAGGTACTGGGGGTTAGGACTTCAACACAGGACTTTTGGGGAGACACAGCCAACCTGGAACAGTGGGCATTCTCCCCAGGGGGCATCTCCCTGGGTCTCGCCAGCCCACCTCCGTGGCCAAAGGCATGTGGGTTGTGTCCTGCTGGAAGACAGAGGGCCCGGAATTGTGTTAATTGCCACAATACCAGATCTGCAATTAATATGCCATGGAAACAAAGAGCAAAGGCACTAATCGCACATAATTGGGCTTAAACTCCACCCTTGGCAGAACTCTGCCACTGAGCCCCACTGTTTATGCTCCTTTTCGAATTAGCAAATTAACACCCGATTCCTCTTCACCCCACTCGGAGCAGAGCTGTGGAGGAGCCCCAGGAGCGGGGGGGCACCCGGGCCTGGCCTTCAGAGCAATGGCGACTGCCTGGGGCCCTGGGGCAGGTTGGGAGAGTTGAGGCTCAGGGGCACAGCCATCTCCCTCCATTCCTGGGGTGGCAGTCAAGTCTGGGGGCAGGCAGCAGTCACCGCTCAGAGGGGCAGAGAACGAATGCTCTCGTCCCCTCTTTCTTCCGCTCTCTTAGCACACAGGCCTGATGGCCCCGTGTCTCTGTGGCCCTAGGGACAGACTGTCTGGAGTCCGCCCTGCCCATGCTTGCCTCCTGCAAGTGGAAGGCACTGTCCCGGCCTGGAGGTGGCTGGCACGAGCTTCCGTCCTAACAGACAGCCTCCCCTCACCCCAGCATGCTGTGTCTGGGGCTCCCCACCCTGAGCTTTTTCCTCCAGCCCCCTGGTCTTGCTGCGCAGGCAGGCTTCCCTTGTCATCTACCCACCCGACCCTTGGCTGGGCCTGTGCAGCCAGGGGCCAGGCCAGTGTAGGGGTGGGATTCAGACTCCTCGGCTGGGCCCTCCTCGCCCCTGCAGGCCACCATATTGCCTGCTCCTGCCTCCCAGGGCTTCGGGGAGGGCAGGGGGGCCCTTTGTGCTCCAGCAGCTCCCAGCACTTTGCCTGGCTGCCTTTCCCAGGCGGCTGGGCCTCCCTGCCTGGCTCCCGCTGAGCCAGGCACATGAAGCCCATGGGGAGTTGCAGGGCCCTCTGTGAGGCTGCTTGGAGGAGAAGGCTGCCTTCCTCCAACATACAACCTCCTTGTTCGAACCCCTAACTCAGTGCCCTGGAATGATGGAGGGCGAGGGGAGGGGAGGGGAGGCAGAAGCCACCCCCTCTTCCTGCTGCCCCTTAGGAGGGCACAAAAGGCATGGGCAGAAGTGCCTCCCTAGGTAAGCGTCCCCTTCTTCTGGCTCTTCCTCCAAGCTGGACAGAGAGGAGGGCAGTGCCAGGCCTGAGGCAGCCAGGTTGCTGGGACGTGCCAGCCTTGGGGGAGGCACCTGACCAGGCCCAGGGGCACCTGATTCCACCTCCCTAGTCAGTCGGGTCAGTCAGGCCGGAACTTGAGCCTCGGGCCTCTTAAGGAACCAGCAGGGTTTGAACAGGCAGAGAGAAGAGGGTTAGTCACTCCTGCCTGTCCACACCGGGGGTTGGGGGCTGACCAAGAAAGGACCTAACTGGAAGGACAGCCACCGTGTACTGAGCACTGATGATGCTCCAGGAACAGTGCTGCGTGCTGTCTGTGTGGTATCACCTTTACGGTTAATCCACATGACCTCCCTGGGAGGCATGTGCTGTTGTGATCCCATCTCACAGATGGTAAAACAGAGAGGAGAGGCCACAGAGCTGGGAAGCGGCAGACCTGGGTTAAAAGCGAGAAAGCTCCAGAAGGACAGGTGAGAAGGTCATGTCTGCAGTGTGTGAGGGCGGGAGCTGGCCTGGGATGATCAGGACAGGCCTGTCCTTTGACAGAAGGGACCGTTCTTTGGGATGGGATGAGGACAGGTCTTTGGTCAGGACACTGCCTTCCCCTTACTTCTCCACCCCAGCATCTTGGCTCCCCCGCCCGACCACCCTCCGTACCACAAGCTAGAGGAGGCATCAGTCTGGACAGGGGTCAGCCAAGCATTTCTCCCATGTTGGTGCCCCTCTGACTTCTCATGGCTCTGTAGAAACTGTCCCTATTGGAGTGGTTTCTGGGAGACAGTAAGGTCCTGGGGAGGAGCTCTAGCTTTGGGGTCCAGCAGATCGGGGTTTGAACCCTGGCTCTCCCACTTTGCTGAGCACCCCTGACCTCTCTCAGCCCCAGCGCCCTCCTCTGTAAAAGCAGGGCCATCACTGTGTTCCTCGTGTGCGATCACCGAGCCTGAAACCAGAGACTGCACAGGAGAGAGATGGCTTCCTGCAGGCCCAGCCCACAGCCGACACGAACTCAGATGACGAACAAGTAGAAAAAAGTGGAACCCGAGCAATTCAATGAGCCAGAGGCTCCACAGGGCCAGAAATCCTGGGATCTGGCTGCTGACTTTCATTGGAGTTTGCTGGCCCAGGGAGCTGCAAGACTGGGAGAAAGTGCAACAAGACCAGCAGAGCCTCGTCTGAGGGCCAGATGGTCCTGGCCAGTCCCTCCACGCCTCTGAACCCCTGCTTCCCATCACTTAAGCAGAGATGGATACACACCTACCAGGGAGATTCCCGTGCATCCCGAATACATCTGGTGCCCTTGAGAAGGGGAATGTGCTTGGCAAGCGCAAATGGGAAAGTCCTTCGTGTAGCCAGCGTCTCCCTCAACTTCCCAGGACACGTTCACACCTGTCACCAGCATCATCGCTGTCGTCGCGACAGCAGCCACCGCTACCTGAGCATCTCCTAAGTGTCCTGGACTGAGCAAAACCCCTATAGGCATCCTCTACTGTAATCCTCTCAGTAGCCTAAGGGAGGAATAATAATAATAATTATTATTATTATTATTTTTGTGGCCAAGTTCCAGATGAGGAAACTGAAGCCCAGAGTAATTAGGCTGTCTGGTCTTTCCTGCTCATGACGAACCCAGGTCTGTCTGAGGCAAGTCCACGTGAGTGAAACGTTCCTCCTGTTTCTTAAACCACTTTATCCCACAAGCTCCTCTGGGTTCCAAGGAAATGGGGCAGAGCCGTGGAGAGAACCCAAGCCCGCCGCTGTCGTCTCTGTGCTGGACAGGCCACTGGGTGTCCTCTGAGGCGCTGCGAGACTGGGCCCTTCCTGCCCTCGCCCTCCTCTCCCTCCGAAACCCGGGCCAGTCCTTTCCACCGGGGCCTCATGGGCAGGCAGGGCACGTCGAGTTTGGCTCATGTGCCCCCCAGAGGGACCGCATCTGCCCGTGTGTCCGTGTGTGTGTCGCACAGGTATGTGATTCGTGCTGCAGAATTACCATATTTTGCTGCATATAATGGGCACCTATGTTTTTGGCTCAAACTTTCAGGGAAAAAAAATCTTGTGTTTCAATTTTTAATTCCATTATTTATTTATTTATATTTAGAAACAAAACTGATGACCGTATTCCAGGGTATTATTTTGCATGTGGAATTGTTATTGCTTTCTAGAGTTATGCTTCTAATGCATAAGGCATAAATAAAAAAAACATTTATATAGATACAGAATTAATACTACCCATATATAGTGCACATCCTTATTTTTCCCTCAGAAATTGGGGCAAAAAAAGTGCGCATTATACACAGCAAAATACGGCAAACAGCTGTCCCCTCCTCCCCCACCACGTGCAGAGCGGAGGGGGTGGCAGGGGAATACGCTGGGTGTGACCATTTTGAGGGAGTAGAGCAGGAAACCCCAAGCTCTATCCCACCTTTGGGGTGGGGGTAGGGGGGCAGCAGCGCGAGCTGCCTGGTTTCCGTGGGAAGGCGAGGTTTTCCTTCCCCGGAAATTTTCACCAGCCAGCGATGGCTGACCCTTCCTGTGTGGGAATTCTCGGTTCCTTTGCAAATCCAGAGCCCTAGAGAGCGGCTGGGAGTCTGCGCCCGATTCCCTGGAGACCACAGCAGTGCGGCTGGCGAAGCTCAGAGCCCTGGACGGTAAAGAATGAGAATAACAATAGCTGCTGTTGAATGTTGTGCGGGGGCTCCTCTGTTCCCCGCGAGCCCTGAGGCAGCTCGGACTCACCTCCGTTTTACGCACAGAGATCTTGAGACCAGAGGCAGAGGGTTTCGCCCCAGGCCACAGAAGGAGCGAGAAAGGGCCCAACAGGCAAAACATTCGGAAAAGCTGGCCTCCAAACACTGTAAAAGGGAAGATGGGAGACCGCCCTCAGTCCCCAGGGGACTGCGGGAATCAACCCTAGTTTGTCCGCCTAAGGGAAACTGTTTCTCTACTCACAACACCGCAGGTGTGCGGTTCCACGCCAGGCGATTCTCTGACTCTCTGCAGCACCAAATGAGTGTCGGACAGCTTCATTTAGTTTTGACACTTGGAATAGTGACCTCAAGTAGTGGGTCCCCAGGTCCCCTGCTCTTCTGGCCAAGCTGGCTACGATTCCGAGAGTTCCCATGACCCCTTTCTCAACTTCGATAATTTGTTGAAATTTGGTCACTTACTTACCTCTCCTGGTTCATTATAAAGGATATGAATGAACAGTCAGAGGAAGAGGCACACAGTCGGGGGCGTGGGAAGGGTCCCAGGCAGCTGGGACGCGTCACCCTCCTCGCACGTGGCTGTGTTCACTGTCCCAGAAGCTCCCCAAATCCTGCAGGTCGAGGGTTTTTGTGGAAGATTCATCCCATACGTATGACTGATTATTGACTCAACCTCCAGCCCCTCTCCTCTTACTGAGTCAGGGGGTGAAGCAGGGCCAGCTTCTAACTGTGGCTTGGTCTGGCCCCCATCCTAAAACTCACCTAGGAAATTCCAAGGGACTTGGGAGCTCTGTGCTAGGAACCAAGGAGGATATATGTCTACTTCTTACTATACCATGATGTCATATCATGCGAGGGAATACTACGCAGCTGTGAAAAGGAGTGGGGCCTGTCTGTGTACTGAGATGGAGCCATCTCCAGGAAAATTTATTAAGTGGAAAAAAGCAAGATGCAGAACAGCAGGTGTGATATGCTGCTTTTCACTTAAGAAAGGGGAGGGAAATGTATTCAGATAGTTGCTGTATTAAAAAAAAACAAATCCTTCAATGGAAGGATAAGCCCCAAACAGACAACATGGTCATCTCTAAGGGGATGAGGGGTCGGGGAGGAGGAGACAGGAATGGAACTAAATGTCCCTGAGCACCTTGCTTTTCAGATTTGACCTTGGAACTATGCAAATATTTAATATACCAGAAAACAAAATTAAATTGCCTTGGCTGGTATGGCTCGGTGGATTGGGTGCCAGCCTGCGAACCCAAGGATCACTGGTCCGACCCCAGTCAGGCACATGCCTGGGTTTACGGGCCAGGTCCCCAGTTGGGGGCGTGCGGAAGGCAGCTGATTGATGTATCTCTTGCACATCAATGTTTCTCTCACTCCCTTCCCCTCTCTCTAAAAATAAAATGAATAAAATCTTTTTATAAAACAAAATTTTAGCTCTGGCTGGTGTAACTCAGTGGGTTGAGCGCGGGCCTGCGAACCAAACGATCGTGGTTCGATTCCCAGTCAGGGCACATGCCTGGGTTGCAGGCCAGTTCCCAGCAAGGGATGCACAAGAGGCAACCATACATTGATATTTCTCTCCCTCTCTCCTTCCCTTCCCCTCGAAAGATAAATAAATAAAATCTTTAAAAAATAAATAAATAAAAATAAAAAGCCAAGATTAAAAAAAATAAAAAACAAAATTTTACAAAAGGGAAGGAAGTGGGTAGATAGATATGCATTTAAACGCGGGTCTGTCCAACCACTCTTGCCCTAAACCACATCCTTTATTACCCCTTCTAACAGCAATGGAGTGACCTGGCCAGGCCTCTGGAAGGCAGAGGTGGGGCCAGACCAGCGCCCTGCGGGGCTCCGGGTATATCCTGGTGGTACTGCTGGGGGCTGTGGCTTCAGTACCTTTGGGAGGTTGTAACCAGCGACTCTGATCGGATCTCTCACAGCCTTCTTTCTCCCCAGCATCCCTGGAGTGGGTTTGCTCCCAAGCACAGTGTCAGGGGGGCAGTTGTGTTCGCTGCTTTGCCTGCCTCCAGTTGGGTTCCGCAGGCACTTGCCCGAGGCTCCCTGCGCTAACTGGAACAACACACCTGCTCTTGCCGGGGAGTGGCCGGGATTCCTGGCACACAGCTTTCCTGCACATGATCTCATTTCATCCTCAGACTAGAAATGGTCTTCCAGGTGAGGTGAGGAAGTTTAGCCCGGATGAAAACCACCACCCGCGGCCTGGTACAGCTGGAGGGTGGCAAAGCCCCCCCTCTGACAGTGCTGGCTCCTAGCTGGGGGTCCTGTGCCAGGCGTTTTTCGGTATCTGGGGCATAATTTCACATAGGGGCTGAGGCACTGTTTGGGGGCTCAGACAGACATGAAACTGAACCCCAGGGCTCCTTCCGAGCAATGAGCTCTTGTACAAATGTTACATGTTTCTAATTTGGAACAACAGGAGTCCCTTCTGGAGAGTGCTGCTGCAGACAGAAATGACAGGAGTTTAGCACAGAGGCTGTTAATATTGGCAAGGCTCATTTCAAAAGCTGCGGCACCCTGGATACGCTGTGTCCTGTCTACCTACTGCTCGTTCCAGAGTTCAAATGTTCACCTCTTCCTGGCCTGGCTGACAAAGCCACCACCTTCTCCTCCCACGTAAATACCCCTTAAGGACAGGCCTGGGTGGTGCCTCACTCCCGGCTGCTCCAGGGCCCCTGGCCAGGCGGACTCAGTTCAGGCCAGGCCCCTCTCTACTAACCAGAGCTTGAGGGCCATTCTGAGAATTAACTAATCCATCACGTGGAGACCTTTGAAGATTGCCAACATGGCCGATGCTATTGTCGGGCCGACCGGAAACGGAGTTCAGTGGTTCCCTGGCTTCCAAGACACTGGAGCTAGCGGAGCCTTGCAGCTGGAAGGCCTGTCCCGCGGGCAGATCTCCGCGTGCGCAGGTTGCCCTGGGCTCACCGGCTGTCTGCCCGCCTGCCCGCCTGCTGCTGGGCCTTTTTTGATCTCTCTTTGTTTCTCTAAGGGACTGTGAGGGTGAGGAGATAAAGGGATCAGGATTCCAGGCACCAGAGAGCTTTTGTTTGTGTTTCTAATAGAATTGAATACATTACACTGTCCCTCTCGGCTTCAGCCTGGAGACTCAAAGCACAGTTCGGAGATTATACCTTTTGGATTTTGTTTTGTAAATCTCGAAGGTCCCTGGGAACCTACTGGGCAGATCTTCCCAATAAAAAAAAGCAAAACAAAACACAGAAATTCACTTAGTTCATCACTGGATATTTACTGAGTCCCTACTGTGTGCTCAGCAGTACGCTAGGAGCTCAGAAGGCTCCTGCAGGAGAAAGAAACCACTGTATGTACAGAGCTACTGAATACTAACCTCTGTGAGGCACTTGGGTTGCATCATTTCATTTAATTCGCACAATTAGGAAATAGGAACTGTTATTCCATTTCATAGGTGAGGAAAGAGACTTGGACACACAGTTCCTAAGTTGTCCAAGGTCATCTGTAGAGCAGGAGCCAGAATTCCCATCCTGGGCAGTCTGACTGTACCATCTGGGTTCTTCCCACCAGAATAGTGGGGAAGAGAAAAGGACACCAAATAGCAGATCATCAAGTGCCAGCTAGTTAAGAGAAGGTGGGGTTTGGGGAGGGAGGGCCTGATAGTCAGGACTTCCTGGAGGAGGCAGCCCAGAGGTCCATTGTAAGGACCTGAGGCTCAGGGCAGAGGTGGAGGAGGGTGTACCGTGTGATGCTGTTCCTGGGAAAGAATGAATGGAAGGCAGATAGTGGGGACAGCAGGCCCTGAGGTCAGCTGGGTGGGGCCTGGGGCTGAGTGGCAGAAAGCCTGGCAGAGCCGCCTGGACCCGGTGAGGTGGCTGGCCTCTAGGAGCCAGGGAGGGATGGAAGTAACAGCAATGCCTGGAGAGGATGACTCTGCAGTGCTGGCTGGAAGGAGTGGAGGGGTGGCCTGGAGATGGCAGGGGCCAAGCAGGTGCCTTGGTAGGGGTCCACCCAAAGGGAGTCCAGTCCTCCTGGACGAGGAGGGGGTGGCAGGGGAAGCAGAGATGGAACCTTCAGGCTTTGGTGGAGGATGCTTTTGAGTGGCAAAGGACAAGGAGGAGCACATTCATTACAGATGGCTTTGAAACCCTCAAGTCACATCGTGCTTCTGTTCCCTGCTGTTCAAGGTCGCCTGTGCAAGGTTAAGTACAAATCCCTCAGGCTGTCACGTAAGGCACCTCACAATCTGGCCTCGGGCTGCGTTTTTGGGCTCCTTGCCCATACTCTCCTAAATCAGTGCTCCGCTCTCCACGACCCGAGTGACTCCCTCCCAGCCTCCACAGCTGCCCACCCTGCTCCACCCCACCCCACCCCACCCTGGTCACCACAAGCCCACCAGCCAGCCAGTCCCTCTCGGGTGTGACAAACCCAGCTGTGATAGTCCTTGTGCTGTGGACCGGATTTGCTAGCTCTTCCAGCACCATCTGGAATAATTAGCATTTTATTGTCATTTAACTTTTGTGGTTGGTGTCTCCCTAATGCCGCCGTCCTGTCGGGCCAATTTTTCTTTTCTCGGTAGTTGGCTCAGCTAGGGACTTCATCACCTGTCTTAGTTTCCTCATCCACAAAACAGAGCCAATAATGTTGTCTCCCAGGGCCAGGCCCACAGGACCCTTCCGTGACTGTTCCAGTTCCTCTCTCCAGCATGGGGGGGGGGCGGCGGGCGGTGGTCCCAGGGATGGAGGGAAGGTGGGGGCCCCAGGACAGGAAAAGGGAGGACCCGAGACCCTCGAGAGAGCTACCTGAACGTCTCTTCTACCCATTTGGATCTCTGCATTTCTCAGGGGGACGGCTAGCACCACACTAAGATCTTCTAGAAGGGGTGAGCACAGAAGCCACCTTTAAAAAGCCACAGTCGGATTTCTTCAGTAAGTGGAGAAATCTTGCGTTACGAATTCAGGACGGCCTCCCTGGACCCGCAATACCCCCCAACCCGCGCCCGCAGGGCTGGAACCCCTGCAGCACGTGCAGCTCAGCTCCCCGACTGTTTGTTTACGAAGCGCGGTTCGCTGACCTCCTCTCCTTGAACACCTATCGTGACTCCGCCAGCTCCCTCTCGTCCCCTCCACTTGGCAGAAGACACCGAGGTCCTGGGGGGACAGGACGTGCCGGAAGGCGTCAGGGTGTTGTCGCTCAGGGGCCATGGGCTGCACCCTGCAGCGGGGTCTGCACTCCTCGCGGGCGGGGGTGGGACAGGCAGAAGGAGAGGCCCTGGCCGCGGGCTGCTCCCGGATCGGCTCTGGAGCCCGGGAGCGCGCGTGGGGAGTGAAGAGCTGATGCTCTCGGCTGCAGCCGGAGCGGGGGAGCAATCCTCCCCGGG
>PVKM010031822.1:0-16654 GCA_004027735.1 Carollia perspicillata | reverse complement strand
AAGCTGATTTTGAAAAAAAAGAAAAAAGGATCATTTTAACTTGAACAACAGCAATAGTTTTACATTTACAAGTAACCTAGCACTTGGTGGTTGAAGCGGAGCTCCTTTCATTATAGTCAATGACATTTTTATTACTGTTGTAAAGCATAGTATAGATGCTAACAAGACAGTGTATATGTAATCAACAGGCCGGCCAATCAACGAGAGAACAAATATTAATTGAACATTCACAATACACAAAGTACTGTGAGGCAAGTACTCACAGTACTTTCTCTGAAGTTCAGGCAAAATAATGTTTCTCTGAAGATGAGGCAAAATAATATGATATTATTTCTTCCCTTTAGGGGCTTATAGTCCATATATTAAGATGTAGATTTAGCTCAGTGGGTTGGTTGGAGCATTGTTCTGATGGGCCAAGGTTGCGGGTTCGATCCCTGCTCACGGCACATACAGGAATCAACCAGTGAGCGCATGAATGAGTGGAGCGATGAATCGATGTTTCTCTTTGGTAGTACAGAGATAGTATGTTGCATCGCTGATTGGTAACATATTTAGGACACTGATAAGATTAAGTTTGTGAACCTTTCAAGCTAAGAACCAAAGTTTAGACTGCATATACATAGAGCATATGCGTGAATGCCGCTTTTTGAAGCTCTTGGGTGTCAGCTAGCTGATCTTCCCAGACGATACCCTGACTTAGAGCCCCACTTCTGTATTTATTTTCCTAGAAACACAAAGTTATTTAAATATTAGACTAGATATAGCTTATGAGATAAGTATTGAACTGGGAGATAGAACAAAAGTATTACCCAGAAAACAGCACCCAGAGAAAAACAATTTGAAAACATGAAAGAGAAGTCAAGAAACATGGAGGGCAACCTGGCTGGCATAGCTCAGTGGATTGAGCACGGGCCTGCAAACCAAAGGGTTGACGGTTCGATTCCTAGTCAGGGCACATGCCTGGGTTGCAGGCCAGGTCCCCAGTTGGGGGCACATGAGGGGCAGCCACACATTGATGTTTCTCTCCCTCTCTTTCTCCTTCCTTTCCCTTCTCTCTAAAAAATAAATAAATAAAATCTAAAAAAAAAAAAAAAGAAACGTAGTGGGTAGAGAAGATCTAAAACATGCCAAATATAAGTTTCAAAGAAATAAAACATTTCAGGAGCAGAAATTCTTGAAAAAGCAATGGCTAAATTTTTTAGAATTGATGAAAAATTTACATCATCAGCATCAGAAATTCCAATGAAATTCAAAGAAATTCCAATGAAAAGCAGAATACATGAAGATTACCATACCTAAATATATTGTACTGAAAGTGAAACTAAAACGCTAAAGACAAGGAAAAGACCTTGAGATCAGTCAGAAGTCAATTTTTTTAAAAAATTGTGTAGTGACAACAATTAGACGGACAACTGAATTCTCAATAATAGTAAAGGGACAAGACAGTGAAATGAATTACTATTCAATGTCCCGGGGGACTATAACCCAACCTAGGATAATGTGTCTGCAAAGTCTTGTAAAAAAACAAGAATGAGATAAAGATATTTCCAGGCAAACAAAAACAGAAGTGTTTACTAACAATGGAACACCAAGAAAGCAATAGAAGAAAAATAAAACCGAGTGAAAGACGATTTCCGAAAAAAGGAAAAGGGCTCCAGAAGGAAAGGAAAAGATACAAGAAAAACCAGTGAATGTAGAAATTGCTCTACAAGTGGGTAAATATAAATAAATAATAAGAGTCTATGTGAATTTCAGACAAAAACCGGTTTTAAGACACAAAAATTATGCTAGGTAAAGCTAGGAATAGTGCCCAGTTCAATCTAATTAAAGCTACACTGTGCTAAAAAAAAAAAAAAAAAAGAAAAAAAAAAGAAAGCTACACTATGCTAGTACATTGGAATAGAGCAAGAGGAAAATTCAGGGAAGAGGGATGAAGATGAATAATAGAGAGAATAGTAGTGCGAGTAGAAGGCCAGTGGGGCATCCTGATAAATTTTTTTATTGTATGTCAACTGTAATTTTAAAAAAGAATCACAAAGGTGTACAACATAATGACTTGATATATATATATATATTACAAAATGATCAATATTGAGTGTAAACCATCATTGAAAAATAAATAGAACATTGTTAAGAAACTAAATCTTCAGAGTTCTCATCGCAAGGAAAAAAAACTGTAACTGCTAAGTTTTTAAATGCTAAAAACAAGTTCAATACAATGAACATTTCCAAGCGGAGAATTGGAGGCTAGAGCTCATGACCATGCTCTCACATGCCACCCCCGCCCCTCCTCAGAGACCAAGATGCTGGGATTAGTTCACTTTATAGTAGAATGCTAAAGGTCAATTTAATTTCCACCTTCGGTAATGCAAAAGCCTTTTTAAGTCTATTTTCTAAAATACACCACACCAGCGTATCTGCAGCCTCTGTCCAGGACAGCCATACAGGAGCCATACATGAATGATGGGAATTCTTGCTCATTGGTTGACTCTTGGACCAGGCAATGAAGAAATACACAGAATCTCCACCAACGGCACTTTAAAACATATGCGCATGCGTCATCAGCCCACTTGCTCCCCTCCAGGCCTGGGCGCATATTAACTGAGATATTAGAGAAGGTATATCCAAGTTCTAGCTTCCCTGCTTGCTCCCGCTACAAACTCAGACAAATTACTCTCTCTGCGCTCCAGTTTCCCCTTCAGTAAAAGGGGAGATAACGTCACCTTCCTTCTTCGTCACCCCTGGTGGTAACAAGGATCCAATGCCATGGGTTGCTGACCTTCATAACTTTCAAGGACACCGATAAATGGAAGTTATTGTTATTCTGAAATAAATGCTTTCATTATCACAGTCATGTGAGGCTGTTTACTGGTATATAGTTCCTTTCTTAATCATTCCTCAGTTCTACGGGGAGGGTTCTAATTTATACTCAACACTTCACATTAATTTAGGAGAATAGAAAAAAAGATGTATTTTTTCAAGGATGATGAATTGTATATGCAAAATATATGTAGATGAAAAAAAACAAGATCATATTCTTTTTCAGATGGGCAATTATTAGGTTCTGGAAAGAAAATCTAATTTAACTTTTAAGTCACTAACTTTAATAATAAAAAGTGTGGATAATAGTCATGCCAAATGACTTGGATAAATTTCTAAATATGAATAGGGGGAGAATTCAATTGACACAAAAGAAAGGCCTTCTTGTCAGAGTAAAAAATTTCAGGGAGCTGGAGGTAATTTAATGTAACCATATGACCAACTCTGTGGAAATTATTGAGTTGTGTTTGCTTTTTGACTGGGATACCAAGAAATATAATCAGCTAAAGAGACTGAAATAATTGAGTAACAATTCATTTTTCTCCTTTTAAGGACAGCTGTTTTTATTATGGCTTGCAATGCCTTGAAGATAAGGCCAAATTATATTGCAAAATGCAATCAGTTTTTAAGTAAATACCTACTTGTACAGGCTCCCATCACGTAATTAGAAAATAAGCTTTTCTATTTACTCTGAGGGTACCATAAAGCAATGATAAATGCAATTCTCAGCGGCATGTATACAAAGTCACATTGATACAGATAAGAATGGAAATGAAATATGAATAATGGATAATGAATCCTTTTCTTGGGTCTCCAGAACCTACTTAAAAATTAAAATGAAAGGATGCCAGGATTCATCTTCTGTTACATAAGAACATTGGAAATAATCTTACCATGGTCATCAGACCCTTTGATTCTGCTATGCTGTTCAGACCCATTATCCCCAAGGGTACGTCCTTTTGCCATGGAGTCCCGGCTCCCTGCACCAGCATTGCACACCCTTTCCACTTCCCAGTTCTGTCTGGCAATCTGTTCTCTTCCTAGCGTCTTCTCATCGAGAATCTGTAGGCCCCTTGGCCACCTGAGTTTTCCTGTCCCTCCAAATCCCACCCCCGACCCTACATCCTGCTCTGTGTCTCTGGAAGCTGACAGCAATGGACTGTGCAAATTCAGCTTTATTGACATCTCGCCTCAAGAAGATTTCAGCCAATAGGAGGCACCAGCAGGAGATCCCAGCTGGGAAGGAAAGAGAAGTTAGAGTACTTATTTCCAGAGCTCCCTCCCAGCTAAGTAGACAGTTGGTAGAGGCTTTGCTCTTCTGTTGAAAGCCAAATTCAAAGAGACAGAAAAGAGATTGATGGTTTCCAGTGACGTGGGTGGGGCAGGGGACAGCGAAATGGGGAGTGATTGATAATGGATATGGGGTTTTGGCGGATGATAAAAATGTTCTTGAATTAGATAGTGGTGATAGTCGGAAAATTTTGCAAATGCACTAAGACCATTTATTTGCACATTTTAAATGGGTGAATTATATGATGTGTGAATAATATCTCAATTAAAAATGGATAGGAAATATACAATAGACTATTATTCAACCATAAAAAGAATGAAATCTTACCTGTTGCAACAACATGGATGGACTTTGAGGGCATTATCATAAGTCAGTCAGACGGAGAAGGACAAAAACTGTATGATTTCACTGAGGTGTAGAATTAAAGAAAAAACCCAAGCTTATAGATAGAAGAAATTACTGGTTGCCAGAGGAGGTGTAGGGGGTGGTGTGGGTGAAGGGAGGAGTCAAAAGGTGCAAACTTTCCAATATAAACGAAGTCCTTCAGATGTAATATACAGCAGGGTGACTATAGCCAATAGTACTGTATATTTCAAAGTTGCTAACAGTAGATCTTTGAAATTGTCATCACAGGAAAAAATTGTAACTATAGGTGGTGGTGGGTGTTAACTAGACTCGTTGTGATGATCATTTTGCAATGTATGGAAATATCAAATCATTATGTTATACACCTGAAGCTGATCTAATGTTATACATCAATTATGCCTCGATAAAAAAAATGGGAAGTTTCAAACCAACCCTTTGCAGCACAAACCCAAGAAAATATAGATAAATAAAAGAAGAAACATGAAAGTGAAATCATGTCATAAAAATACAAGCCAAGAAAAATGTCATTTATATCAATTACAGTAAATAGAAAAGCAAGGAAGGCATGGAGGGAGGCAGGGAGGGAAGGAGGGAGAGAGAGAGAGGGGAAGGAGGAAGGAAGTCCACGGTTCCTAGAAACTGGCTCTCTCTTAAAGCTACAGCTCTTTACAGTTTCCAGCAATAGCGCCACTCTTGTGCCTTCACGCCTTCGGAGGTAACAGCTCCCCGCTGTTGTTGGGTCCTTGGTGTTTCACCATCCCTAGTTGGCTTCCTTTAATCCTAACCACAGACCTTTGTAAATAATCCTTTTAGTAAACCCCCTTCAGTTAGCCCACTTGAGTACACCCTCTGTTCCCTGCCAGGACCCTTTCCCATACAAGCCACTACTGCCCATGAGATCTAGTCCAAACTCCTCCCTGACCTTTAACTCCTTCTTCTATTCTTCTTCACCTCCCTGTTTGGCAAGCTGTCATTGAGTATACTTGGTCATCTTCCGTATCACCTCTAGCACGCGCTTTTAATTCTCTATTTTGACTTTGCACTTTGTTTTAAATTCACATGTGATTATTTAATTAAGTGTAAGACGTGTTTTACCTAAAGATGACACAGAAATCCATTCTTCATGCCTCCCCTGGCCTTTAGTGCAGACAGAGGCAGTAGTTAGGAGCTGGGTTTGGCATTTTCATTCATTAGTGCTTGCTTTGTTTCTGCTCCTTTCTAGCCTTTCTTATTTTCTTTTCATCTTAACCCATGCTTTCATCCCTATTTTTTTTCCTGGGCCCAATTATTTTAACCCTATGATTTCCAATTCTCCCTTTATAAAGCCGCTAATTTAGATTATTGGCCACAAATCAAAGGACTCTGTGTGTGTGAGTCTGAAAGTCTTTTGTTCTCTCAACATAACAAAGTCTGAATTTTCTACCCTTCAGGGCACAATACAGAGCTCATCCTACATTTTTTTTTTGGCTGATCAAAGAAAGGAGGTCAATTTACTTGGAAAGTGCTATCATGTTTACTTAAACTAAGCACTATTGTAAGTTCTTTTAGAAGTAGTAAACAATTCAAGTGAAGATCGCTCAAGGGCCATATCGTCTGTTGTCATGAGTCTGTTGGACCAGAGAGGAAAAATAAACATGAGCCCGGGATGGATTTTTAGAACCGGATTTCCTTTTGGCTTTATACTTCAATCTACTACAGCCTCCTTTTGTCCCCCCACGGGCCAGCTTGGGTTCTTCAAGACATGGTCAGAGCACATTCCATAGAGGATGGTAGAGAAAGGGAGGACCTCTTTGCCCACAGAAGAGCCCAATTCTATTTTCCTGATGATAAAATGAAGGCAGCTCTGTAGATCCCTGTCCCTTTTTGGAGAGCAGTGAGATAAATAAGGGCTAACTCAGCCCCATGGAGTCTGGGGAAGGGTGGCCCAGGTCAGTCATTCTGGGGCCACCCCAGCTGTGCAGGACATGGCGTCTACTTCTGCTGTCATCTCCAAAGCCTGCTGTTGGAGAATGAGCATTGGCCCCTGAGGCTGTGCAGGTCTGTGTTTGCAACCTGGTTCTGCCATTTACTAGGACCGGAGCATACTGGACTGACAGAGTGATGGAAGCAGGTTCCCAGAGGGGGTCTGGCTTTGGTGACCTTGAAATCGTATATTCATTCAACAGATATTTTCTTGAGTGGCTACTCTGTGCCAGGGCCTATTCCCAGCATGGCGGATATTAAAAATGGACGTAATAGGAAGTCTCTAACCTCATCGAATTTAGCATGACCGATCAGACGGGCCTTCCCTCCAGTCGTCACTGGACCCTAAAAGGGCTAAATGGCATATTGCCCCTCCTGTGTCCACTGGCAATCAAGCAGCACGCACTAATTAAATGTCTCCATAATGACTGTGTGCTTCAGGAAGGGCCTGGTGCCAAGGCCTTGAAAAGACTGGGCTCCAAATGCCGCTCGCATCCTGAAGCGAATGGAGACAGTGACCTGGGTGTCTGCCTCCCATTGATTGTTTCCCTTAGATGTAATCAAGCACGCCTTCCCCCTCCCCTGGAAATGTTCATGTGTTCTCTCTACTACGGCCACGACACCTTACCACGAGAAGAATTAGATTGTCCCCTCTGACTTTTAATTATCCCCTGACACCTTTGGGGAATGGCGCGAGTAACACAAATCAAAAATGCCAGTTGCCTTTGGAATGCATCCTGCGTGCTTTCGGAACAGATTGTCTGAGTTATGTTTTGAACCAACGTTCATGTTAATTTGTGTTTCCTTAGCAGACACCAACAGATAAACCGGGAAGGGAATGACGCCCCTCGCGAACGTGATGCTGCGGCGGAGGGCTTTCAAGGACTAACGGTACCGTGAAGGTAATTGGCTAGCAGAGAAGGGGGAGGTCATGGAATATTCGTTTCCCTTTTTTAATTACACTTACTGGGGTCACACGGGTTAATAACGTTATATAAATTTCTGGTGTACAGCTTTAGAATACGATATCTATGTACTCTCTTGTGTGCTCACCAGCCAAAGTCTAGTCTCCTTCTGTTGCCATGTACTTGGCTTCCTTTCTCCTCTTCGTCCTCCCCCGACCCCCTTCCCCTCTGGTAACCACTTGGAGTATTCTTAAGAATGCCTTCCCAGATGATGTATGCTAAGCTGTACCTCAGACATGGCCTTGACTGAGGTCTCATTTACATCAGTGCTTCTCTATGTATCTTTGGGAAAGGACTAGATGTGTAAAGAAAATTCCCCATAAAAAAGTTTCTAAGTGCTACCTTTCCATTTCTGTACTTTTTTCCCATCGCAGAGCAGGAATGAACACCTAGCACCGGTCCTTGTGCCGCACTTTGAGTAGCCCGAGTTTATGTAAATAAAAGCCATCACCTTTTAAGATATTACCCCAGTATTCTGTAAACATCATACTTGAGTCTTCACAACAATCCTGCGAAGCAATTTTTTTCCTGTTTTACAGATGTAAAAACGAGACTTAGAGAGATCGGATAATATACTGAAAGCCACAACATCAATCAGTGGTGGAAAATATTCCTGTGCCTCACTCAAACCTGTCCACCACCCCCTTTTCTTAAGAAGCAGTAAGTAGTAAGGTTGGATAGTTCATAATGTGCATGGTTGTTGATGGAACGGTGACATCAGGCAGGAGCAGATGTGGGAGTCCAAGGTCATCAATTAATGCTGGAAGCAAAAGACCAAGAGAACCAGGTCTAGCGTTAGTCAGTTACTAGGTAACCGAAGATAACAATGGTTGAAACTGGGTTGGCTGGTACACTATGGAGGGTTCCTTACAAGCAGCTACCCCAATGAAAAAAATAGAACAAAGGATTTTGCTTCTCTTAATCAGCCTTTTCCCCAAAGTAAACAAAGACCTGATTCTTCCATCACTTTCCAATGTGCTGTCTGTGAGTCACTGTAACTCAGTGGTCCCGACCCTTTCCAGGTGATAGGATCATCGGTATTGATCCACAAAGCTTTACTGTATGTGGCAAAGGGAGGGACACATCCTTGGCTCGGTCCGAGGGTAAGTTGGAGGGTCTTTATCCTCAGACACCAAATGGTATACTGTCCAGGGTCGTCAATCTCAAGGACTTGTCTCCTCTTCAACAGAGGACATCCTCTTCACAAGGGAGCACATCCCGTGAGACCAAGTGGGAGTTGCTCACCCCCTAAGGCTGGGGGGGTGGACAGAGGACGATTAAAGCTGTTCATAGGGAGAGAAGTGGACTTTGCCAGGGAATGAGCTCTCAGGGGGACACACTGGAAACAGAGCGTGGTGTCTCAGGGCCAGATCAGTCTCTTGGGGGCCAGGGACGTAAAGCTAATATTAGACCCACATCAGAAGCTGAAGTATGGGGAAGAAATACAAGGTTGAAAACGATATAGGAAAAACTGGAAAAAAGTACATTGTTAAAGCAGGGGTGCAAGGTGGAAGGGAGGGGCCGGGAAAAGAGAGTCCGAGCCGAGTAGGTAGTAGGTCAAACACAGCACACAAGGCCACGTCTGAGCACCCAGGTTTGGCCCCAGATCAAATAGGTGTTTCATCCCAATTGTAGAAAATACAGAAAAGCGCTAACAGACACACACACGCTACGAGACATCAGTCGCGCCCATTGCCCCAACCCAGAGATGATCACTTCAGTGTGTTTTCTTTACATTGTTTGACTTTGAGAGTAAGCAAAGCCCAGCCAGCCTGCTTCCCTGACTAGAATCTGAGTGGGGTGTGTGTGTGTGTGTGTGTTGGAGAGAGGGAGAGATATTGAGGCCAGGACTCTGAAAATAGGGTCAGCTAATCCAGTTCTGAAATATAGCGATAATGTTGCAGATGGCGGAAGCATTGTGAGATTTCTGACCCAGAGAGAACTTGAAGATCGTCCAGTTGGTGATTTTAAAAATCTGTTCTTTAGAGCTGTGTGGCTTTGGCTCAGATACCTCAGGGGCTGTCTGGGGGGGGCAAGATAGGGGATGGCTGAGTATACAGCAAAGCGGTCAAGGTTATAGGTCCTCCACCCTGCCTTCAACACAGTGGCTCTGCTTTATCTGTGGATGGATTCCCTTCTGAGTAGGATTACGTTGGAAGAAAGGATTCTACTGCTTTTAAAAGAGGAAAATCAAAATGATTAGAAGTCATCGTTCTAACACCAATTACGGAAAGTCAAGTGCCAAGAGATGCAAGGACTTCTAGAATATCCTGTGGCCGAACATGGTGGCTATAAAGAGCAATTTTTCACACGGAGGGGAGTAAAACTTTGCTCCTTTAAATTCGACACATCAAGGAGCTGCTGAGAAAGCCCCTGTCATCACCGACAGAGAAGCACAGCAGCTGTTTCATGAATGAGAGCACAATGAAAGCTAAAAGAATGTAAAAAGAATTTGAAAAAGTCCCCTTTGCTGTGTACACTCCCAAATCAAGCAAAAAAGATAAACAACAGTTTCTTTGCTGCTAGCCAAGAAAACGTGTCTATGCCTTTGGGCTTTGGGTTCCGTGTACCCCACATCTGCGTGATGTACCCCTCATCTGTGTGCACAAATGCGTGCTTCTACGTGTATAATGCATGCAGTGTAGCAGCCCCTAATCTTCTCAACGACTTTGTCTAATCGCTAAGCTACTTAACCAATTAGAATACTACTCTAAGGAGCATTCTTGATGTTCTAGCTCTTCTCTGGCACCCCCTCTCCAATCTCCTGTATCCATTTATAGCTTTCTTTACGATCGGCCTCCTCCTGCTCGGAAAACACCTGGTGTTGGTTCTGGATTGCACAGCAACGGGGTAAGCGACAGCTGTCTGCTTTCCCGGGTCTGCGAGGTCGCCCTGCGTGCAGCACGGGGAGTGCAAAGACTGCAAAAGCCCCAGGCAAACCAGGGTGGTGGGTCACCCCGTCAGGAAGCCCCTCATTCCGAGAGCTTCCCTTGCTGACTCCTCTATCTTTGTGGTTGGAAGTCTGAGTACGTTGCCATCTCACATCAGATCCCCAGTCATTGGACCTTTGGAGGCCAACCTTTGCGCCTGGTTTCCTCACTTCTGCTTTCTGATCCTGCTTTCTGATTCAGACCTGTGTAGATGCCTTTATCTACTTACTTTCTCTCGGTCATGGACAACCACCTCTAGCCAGCCTTGATAGTTTTCCCCTCTGGGATCTGCTTGCACGGAGTCATGGAAGAAGATGTCACTGAGTGTCACTTGCTGTCCATGTGAATTGTAGTAACTGCCAAACTTCTGGGACATTCTGGAAGCTCCTAGACCCTAATTCAGACTTTTGCACCGCTTCTTTCCATCACCCTTTTACTTCACTGCTGACAGTTTCGAAAAACATGGTATCTTGGCTGTCAGAGGCCAACTCCGTATTTTATCCCCCTATGCAGTCCCTGAATGAAGTGCCTGGACCTACCAGATTAGCAGGGGATAATTTTTTTAAAATCCACTTATCAAATAGCTAGAAAAAGTGTCTTTGGACCACTGCTGATCAGTGCATCTAAATTATTCTCACTCCTTGGTTTTGCTTTAAGAGGACTTGCTACCTATCATCCAAGGAGGGCTTTGTTAGGTAACTCGAGCGTGGGATTTCAGTGTCTGTTCTGACAAGGACTCTGCCCAAGTACTGCTGTTACTTCCCCCAGCATTCGGCCCGTGGGGAGAGCCTCGCGGCCTCTGCCCCATTCATTGGCCCGCTCACATCCGTCCTAGGCTCCATCTCGTAGATTCTGATCTGAGCTATCTTCCTGAGCCCCTGACACAGTCTTTTGCAAAAACAAAAAAGCCAGTCTGGCTCAGCGCTGGGTCTCTCCTTCTCCCTCCAGTGCAGCAATGGCCCTCAGACCCGAGTGCTCAAGAGAAGGAGGCCATTAGGGACAAGAGATGGCACCGACATGCCTGCCGTAGACCGCTCAAGTCCAGCCAGCACGTGAAAGATCATGGTGCTTGTCTTTCCACTCTCAGGGAATATTGAGTTCCATTTTTGCTCCTTTTGTGTTTTGGCTTTTTCGGAGGGCAAAAATCAGTGTACTTCCTTCCGATGTTACAAGGAAGGAGACAGACATAAATTATGTTGTCAACATATCGTAGGGAAAGAAAATGTATTAACATGTGTCCTATAGAAGCTACATACAGCGGGGCTGTGTATTGATCAGCTCATGAGAACGTTGTGAGCAGAGACTCTGAGGAACCTCACCCCGTCTTTTCCCTAGGAGCAGTGTGTTGGTATTCACTAATTCAGTGTCCATGGTGCCATACCGGGCATGACCCCTGCACACATAACAAGAATCGACTGTATAGGGCATGTGCTGAATAAATACTTGTTAGGCAAATGAGAACCTAAATAAAAACCTCACATTTGCATATTTGTATGTGTATAAAGATTTTTATGTGTATTTATATTGCATTCAGTGTTGGTGCCGGGGCCTCAAAGATACCCCAAAACTGCTTGCTCTTATTGAGTGCTCGCTATGAATCAGGATAGAGAGGCAGATACATGTGTACATACATACATAACATACATACATATAATTGAATGTTTACAACAGTCCTAGGAGGCAAACAACGATCATCTCCATTCTATAGAGAGGATAGCTGAGGCCCAAAGTAATGGAGAAACTTGCTCAAAATCCCCCAGCTAGAAAGAGGCGAGTGCATGTTTGAATGCAGGTAGTTTGACCACTGTCACGGACTGAACTGTGTCCTCCCAAATTCATATGTTGAAGTTCTACGCCCCTGTCCTTCGAAATGTGACTGTGTTTAGACATACATCTTCAAAGAGGTAACTGGGTTAAATAAGGTCCTTGGGGTTGGCTCTAGTCTAATATGACCAGTGTCCTTATAATAAGAGAAGAGGACCATTTACAAGCCAAGGAGAAGAAAGCAAGCTGCCAACACCTTGATCTTGGACTTCAAGTTTTTAGGACTGTGCGGAAATAAACTTCCGCTATGTAAGCCACTTAGTAACTGTGGTACTTTGTTATGGAAGCCCCCGCAGATAGATACGACTGTAATCCTAATGCCTGGCTGATGAATAAGACATGATCCAAGACTCCAAGTCACCCAGGGTCTAGCCACTTGTCATAACCCTCTGGAGGCAGTTTGCGTCAGGGAGGGAAGAGTACCACTGTGAATGAGGCTATGACTAAATCTGGAATTCTGGGACGGCCTGCATGGATGGAGCAAGGAGAAAATGTGCTGGATATTGGGCCGAAGCCAAGTGGAGCATAAAGGTGGCCAAGCCAGAACAAAGCACCTGGAGGAGCGCCAAGTCACAGAACTACCAGCCAAGCAGGGAGGAGTTGTGCTGGATGAGAGACACGCCAAATGATCCAGTCAAGAAGCAGGACCAGGTCACAAAGGCCGCGGCGTAAAAAGAGAAGCCCAAAGGCATTGGGAAAGGCATCACGAGGAGCACATTCTGGATCCACAGTCCCCCTGAGACCCAGTTGGCAGGAAGGTCCGGTTTTAAAAAGCTTAAACCCACTTCTCTTTCATACCCTTTTACCTGGATAAAAACCCCAGCGCCGAAATTGAATTATGACAACCCCACTGAAATGCGGTTGAGTGACAAACTGGTCACAGCTGTGTCGCGTTGCGTTCTCCAGAAGCAGGCAGTGAGAGGAAGACTTCGGAACACAGCAGTTTTTAAGTTCAATGGCAGAGAGGATAAATCTCTCCTGATACTGTACCCTTTGAAACACATTCTGGGCCATTTGGCGTACTTTGCCTTCATAGACATATTCTTAAATCATGATTTTCAATTTAAAAAGAAAGGCCGCTGCGTGTCTAGTTGAGATTGATGAACATCTTCATTGTTTGGAGACTTTCAATCTGGGAGCATGTTATACCCCCACATTTATTAGGGCCTGGTCTTCTGTCCCTCAAAATGTATAGCTCTCCCAGACAAACCTTACACTTTCTTTGTTCAAAAGTTTTCCTACATGGTTTGTAGTTTTTGTTTCTATTGTTAGCGGGATGTGTGTGTCTCTCTGTGTGATTCTCCCTCCGCCCCCGTTTTATTTCTATCTGTTTTACTAGTAAATGAATTGATTTTAAGTTTTTTTTCTTGGAACCAGTACCTTACTAAATTATTTTACTGGCAATCCAATAATTTGCTTTTAATTTTGCTTATTATGTTTTCTAGGAAATCATATCATTTGCAAATCAGGATAATATGACTCTGATCTGCTGTTGACATACATCTTTGTTTTTAGGCTTACCGTATGACGCAGACCTCTGAAGAATGAGAATAGTAGCATCTCTTCCTTGAGAAGAGTATGAGCTGTTGCTTAGTGTTTAGGTTAGAGCTGTAGTTGGGAGGGCAGGTGGTTACTCTGTATGAGATCTCTTCTTCCGTTTGTCCTATTCAGGATTATACTGCTGGGTCAGAGCACCTCACGGAGCAGGACCACGTGCAATCAGAGGGGCTTTTTTCTTTTTTCTTTTTCAAATTTAATTTATCAGAGTGACAGTGGTTCGTCAGAATGTATAGGATCTTGAGGCTATGCTAAGTGAAATAAGTCAGACAGAAAGAGTTCAGAACCGTATGATTTCACTCACAGGTGGCATATAAAACTGAAAACAACAGATGTGCAAACAGGAAAAGCAAACAATCAGAGGATTTTTTAAAGAGACACGGCTTGACGGAGCTGTTCTGCCTTGCTGTGAGGTCGATTTGGCAGGGTGCGAGGTACTTCTCCATCAAGGGCCTGGCATACATTTTTAGTAACTATAGTGACATTTTTTACTTTTGAGGTCTGGTCAAAATGACCCCTCATTCAACAAAATGGAGTGAAATGTTCCCCACAGTGTATCCTGTGTCTCGTGGTAAGCCGGAGGCTCGACCTGCCACTCCCTTCCCAGGCCTTAGGGTCTGTGCTTTAGGTCCAGGCCTTAGGGTCTGTGCTTTAGGCCAGTGGCTCCGCTGTTGTTTATAAAGCCCCGGGGCCACATCTCACACCAGTCTTCTTTTCTCTCCTCAGTAACAAAACCTACTCCACCTAACGAGGCCCACAGGGCTTCACACGCTGAGGACTGGAAATGACTGCACACAGCTTGTTTTCCTCCTCTTACTCTTACGAGGCCTTCCTCGTTATGCTTTAGCAATAAGTAGCGGGGGTAATTTGCTCCCCCCACCCTTACCTTCCTGCTCTCCTGTTTCCTAATGACCATGTGAGCTTGTGAAGCTAAGTTCAAGTCGGCCTGGTTATCAGATGAGTTCTCACTTCTCTCTCAACCCCTCCTCATCCCCTTTGCATCATCCGTCCAGGTGGTACAAGTATTTGTTCGAGTGCCTTGGGTTCTGGGCTCTGTAGAGCGGGCAGCTGTACTTTATTTTTCTTCTTCTGTGCTCTAAGGCACCTGTAATAATTATCAGCCTAAAATTAACCCAATCCATCAGATGCACGGTGTTAGGTCACCCTTGAAAGCTTTTCGTTTTTTCCCGGCTGCCCCTGCCTGGAATGCCATGGTTCCACAGGAAATTTAACGTGTGTACAAGGAGAAGATTTTTGCCTCATTTTAAAGACTTTGATGCCCTGGTACTTCGAACCAGTCTGGCTGTGAGAGCTCAAGTTGCCTAGTAACCAGCCAAAGACCAGCACCAGAGGGGAACCTACAGAAGCCACGTTCTTTAACAAACAGCAACAGCCAGGAGCCAGCAGGTCTAGGGTCACGGTTGGGCTGGATCTTTACTCCTTTGAGAGTGTGACTGGCACGTCTTGTGTTAAGCTGTTCAAATCCACCATCTGTAAAATGGGCTTGGCATTTGACAATGGGTCCCTCCGGCACATATTGTGAGGATTCATAAAGAATCTAGAAAACAGTGTGAATCGTAGAGAATAAATGCACTCTGGAAATACGTTACATGTATACTAATTTAGTGCTAGCATGAGGAAAGAAAACGGGGGGAAATGGGACCAGCTAAATCTCCAACTTCTAAGAGTCTCAGGCAAATGCAGTGGTATCAGCCTCTCTATTTGTCTTATAGATGAGATAACTGTGTATAATGACCTCAAGGACATAAAGCAGTGCGAAATGCAATGAGAACTAAGCAAAAACATATCAAAGTATGCAAAAACAACCGAAGTTATGCCCGAGGCCACGCCAACATGTGTGGGAATCACTCAGCGCTAATTTGGCGAATCTTCCTTAGAGAAGTTTATCACTTCGCAGGGTAGAAAGTAGAGATACAAGGTGTGCATCGCACCCACAATATGAACATGGCTTCAGTCAGGCTTCAGTCGCTTCTCCTGATGCTCAGGTGGAAATTCAGGTCACTTGAGCCAACATGTCTTACCCAGGGTTCAAGCCCCTGGCCCACCCCTGCATTGTGGGCTTGCTTTTTGACTCCCTCACCACCCCCTCCCTCCCACGCATGCCCTCATGCTGGTTTATTTCTTCTTTCCCAAACACATGGACCTATTCACATCTGCAATTCACACGTGAAGGCCCTCAAACTTCTGCCTTAAAATTTTATTTACATAGTTCTTCTCTTGAATGCTGTGAAACAAAATTATACCGAAAACTCCCAGCTCACGTCCTTCTTTGTAAAAGGGACTGCTTTATTTCCCAGGCCACAGTAATCACAAGGCCCCTGAGGTCTCCCCAGACAGGAAGGTGAGATGAATGCATCTCTGCGACACGCAGGGACACCTGTTCTGCTGTGAATCATGTCTGCCAGTTCGTTGAGAGCTTGTATGATGGGCTCCTACAAGAGTCAGGTGGGCCCAAGAACTGGTGAGTTCACTGAAAACGCTTGTTTTCTGACTGGTGACCCATTTTGCTTTCTAAGGACCCAAGTTCATCCATTCCCCTTGGGTCGCGGTGTTTTAAACTGTTACCTTAGAAAGTAGCTGGATCTGCTGTGGTCCTCTCTCCCTTTTGCACAGTCCTGCTGGAATGATTCGACTCAGTAGTTCTCAGGGTAAGGAAGCAGGCTTTCCCCTGAAGTCCACACACCTCTCAGTTAGGCTGCCTTAAAAATGGAATTGGGAGGGGACATGGGTTTTGATGATCAGCTGTGACAATACGTTTGTCAAACCAGAGCTGGTCTCAAAACCTACCATCTCTGGTGTCACAAGACCTTAAGTCTTAAGATACCAAGTATTGACATCCATCCTCTTTTATTAGGCAGGATTACTTGAACCCACACATAACCCTCTAGGAGGATGTCCGGTATTTTGAATGGCTCCAT
>PVKM010031821.1:0-16668 GCA_004027735.1 Carollia perspicillata | reverse complement strand
AGTGGTGGCCAGGTCTCTGGTACAGCACGTGGACTTTATAATCCCTAGCTCGTCTGGTCCTCAGCTCCTTTTCACAGTTCAGCCTGGAGCCCACAGAGCATCCCACAGGTACTGTATACAACTCTGTGACTGCACACACTAGCCCTTTCGCCACAACTTTCTTTCCTTCTTCATCCTCCAGGGCCCCGTGCAAATGCCTCCTTAATGGAACTTTCCCTGAGCCTCCCAGGCAAGGCTGGAGGGCAGGGAGGGGAACGTCAGAAGGCGGCAATGAGTCTTGGCATGTCCCAAAAGTCGCTGAGAGTCCTTGAAGTTGCTGGTGTTTGCCAAGTAACAACACTGGACAGTAGGACCTATGAGGCTGCCGATCTACCAAGAATCAAGTGGGGTGGTAAGCAGGCGTCACTTAGACAATCTGAATCTATTCACGGAGAAAACCTAGGAAGCCCTCTGTGTGCCCAGAGGTCATCTCGCCTACGCCCAAGAGTGCTGAGACACATGCAAAACCATCCCAGGGCTCTTTATAAAAGGGTCGTGATGGAATGTGTCTTTTCGGAAAACTATGTCAAAATAATTTGCTTGAGCACAGAACAGGGAAGAGAGAGAAGAGTGGGTATGAGCACTGGCCCACAGGAGTCCGTGGGTTCCTCAGGCCCCTCCCACACAGGCAGCTAGACCTTACCGTGATCACTTTCTGTTCCCGATCGGCCCCAGTAGCGACGCCTCCTTTCTGGACTGTGGGCGTGCCGTTCAATGACGGCGGCTATGAATCGTGTATTGCTGACTGTGGAAGGCAAGGATGGTTAGTGACTCTCAGGCCAGCACCCTCGTTGGATCAAGTACGTTTTCCCTGAGCAGGCTCACTTACATGCTGAGGTTATTCTGGGAGAGCTAGAATATGTCATTTTTAGAGAACTCTGAGGATTGAGGGAGCTGGTTTTAGAACCTGGGCAGGGAGAGGTCCCTAATTACCTGTCTCCGACACACATCAAGAAGATGTGCTCCAAGTAGCTGAAGGCCAAGCTCTCTCAACATTAACAGAACTCTCTTTTGATAAAGAAATGCCCCTTTGCTCCTGAGTTGTATCCATTAGCTTAGAGATTAAAAAATGCATACTGGATAATTCCCTTCCTAAAATACCATGCAGGAAAGTAAGGGAGAGGAGAGAAAAATGGAAGGGTGAGGCGTCTGAGGCCAGAGCACTGAGTTCAAAAAAGAACATCATGATAGCTTTTGAGATTTTCTAGAACAAAGCGAGTATCTACACTTACTCCTAATGAAAACAGGGGGGAAGATCCCAACACGTCACAGCTCCTTAAACTTTAATACAAGCCAAAAGGATACAACAAGGAATGTTTATTCTGGATTAGCCTCCTGCTGACACCTCCGCAGCACGGCGTGAATACTCACTGATGCCTCTGTCTTCGTGGCTGTCGTCGTCCCTTTCATCTCTGTCATTCTCCAGGTTGGACATACGCACTGACATTTCTACCCATCATTAAAAAGAGAGAAACATGACTATTTCATCAAACAAAATCAAACTACTTCAACACCCTGCCGAGTCTCATCGGACGGCTGTGTGACAGCTTCCCATCGAGAATGAGTCCTGTCTTGGAAAAGAATGAAGTGATACCCCATCCTTTTTTCCTTCCTTTTCCTTTCTTTCTTCTTCTTTTTTAATGGAGGGGAGAGCAGGACTCACGAGAGAGAAGAGGGGGTCAGTCAAACCTGACACTGATTTCTGAAGAAACAGGAGAAGTTGATAGACTGACAATTCTGCTCAAGTGCCCAAAACAGGAGGAAGGGGTCACACGCTACAGCTGGCTGTGTTGATGAGACAGCGTCATGCCATCTCATAAAAGGTCAGGCATCAGCGAACAGTGGCTGGCAGCTGTCCTCAGACTAACAGGATCTCACCAAGGGGAAAGAGCTTCGTGACTAGCCCTGCTGTTAAACCAGGCCGCGTTATCCCATGATCCCCCGTCAGGACCTCGACCAAAGCGAAACATGCCCAACGTCACCTGTCTTTACCGCTGCAAGGGTGGGCTCAGTGCTCCTGGCCCAGCGCAGCAGGAAGGCTGAGTGAGCCCATGCCACACAGCTCAGGTCGGCACCTGCCTGGGGGTTTTGAGGAAGGAGGATAGTTTCGTGCCTCGCAAAGGATAACAAGCACCACGTTCAACTTTTGGTACGGAAGCCATAATTACAGATTAACCATCTTGTACCTGGCTTCATTTACCTATCCTGCTTTAAGAGAGGTGATCATCCCTTCAAATGTGTGTTCATTCACAATGTATAATAAAATGTCAATAACAGCTGTGGTAAGAATAATTCATGTTCTTGCCAATAGTGCCCTGGGGTATCTTTGGTTTGCCAGTGCCTTTGGCGCAGCAAAAGCATCTGAGCTGAGTGAAGAAGAAACTCCCACTCAGCGTTCCAGCTCCCCAGCTGGCCTGTTCCGGAGGCGGCCTGTGGTGGGGGAATCTGTGTAAGAAAAGGGAGGACCCAGGAATTTCCTAGGGAATCAAAAGGGGCTGAAGGAGGAAAGTAGGCTTTGGGGGCTCCTGAATGCACCCTGGAGAGGCCGAAAATGTGGCACTGCTCTCCTAACTGCCAAGAGGCTCACTCAACTGGACACTGTCCCCCAGCCCGGGAGCCACCTAGGACAAGGACGGCTGCTGCCTGCCGGGGCGGCTCTGAGATTCGTTCTGAGCTCACCTTGGGCAGCCAGAGGAGACATGTGCTGATGACTGCGGCGGTGAATCTGGTGGCGGTAGGCGTACACGGCGAGGACCAGGACCATGATGCATCCCATGATGCCTCCAGCCACGGGGCCCACGGGGGCACTCTTAATCATGTTCAGTGTGACCACCTCGTCGCCTTCAGGAAAGCAAGCAAACAGATGTCCTGTGTAAGGCCTTCCCAAGTGCAGTGGCAGGAGCAGGGATGGGGGGGAGATGGGAAGGAACAGAGCAGGGCGGGGGTTTGGTGAAGATAAGAGGGGCTGCTTTAAGCTGTGACTTCCTCAAAATGCCCGGGAATGTGGGAGCAGTGATTTCATTTAATTCCTGGTTTGAAAATGAAATGATAATTGCTCAGCACAGCAAGAGCACTATTAGCAAGACCTGGTAAAACCAGGCAGTGGATGAGAATCAAAAATAGGTGGTGGCCAGTGCTGGCAGCCCAGCTCCTGGGGTGGGGGAAGCTGCACTCGGAAGAGAAGTACAGAGGGGAGGACGATGGGACCAATCTCCCAGAAATAAATGGCACCAGGCTTACTCAATATGTGCTAAAAAAGATCGCATGTCAAAACTTATGGGTTCCTTTTAAAACACCACTTGCAGTTTTCAGACAGAAAACTGCAGGTGGGCCTATGAAGTGACTTTCTCGAGCAAGGTCACTTCCTCCGTGTGCTAACCTGGCTCAGTAGTAACACGTGAGCTCAGAACCCTGCCTCATATAGAAACTCTGCTTCTGCAGACAGGCTACTGCAGGGAGACGTTAATAACTGAGGTATTAACTGAAGGCTTAAATATTTGCCTCATGGGCCAGCGAAGCTTTAGGAGTTCGTGCTAACCCTGGGAAGATGCTGAGAAAATCTGACCGAGGGGTGCAGGTGGTACTTTTGAGGTCCTGGGGCCTGACCCCAGAGGTTTTCTTCCCTGTAGTGTCCCCACATCCTCAGCCACTCCAGCTGCACTGGGTAGCTCTGGCTTCTGTTGACCCTGAGGCCTTAAATAATGATTTGCAGCCACAAGACTTCTAGCTCTGCAGAAATTGTGAGGGACAGTGGCGGCAGGAAACGGGTGTGCAGTGGCCCCTCCGCCCGTCACTGGCCCTGTGCTCTGACAGCTGGGACTTGCATTCAGACAGACTCTAGGGTTCAGCCACACAGACATCAGGCCTGATATTTCTCAGAACAAGCTTTATGGGAATGAATTCCAGGCTTGCAAAATTTGGCAGGACGGAGGCTGTTCAGTCTGCTGAGAATATCTAGCCAGCTTTGAAGGTAATCATCTGCTTTGGTTTTGTAACAAAAAACTATTGGCAAAGGGATCAGGGAAGGAGAGGGTCATTTTAAGATTTCTGTCCAAGCATTCAGACAGAAAAATGTGTATTCAAGAATCACATTACCATGGGTTCTCAACAGACATACCTATTGCTCCCATGTCATCGACATAGGGACTTTTGGCTCCCACAATCCCCCCAAAGCATTCCTTCTGGGGCGCACAGTAGGATTTGTCCAGGTGAGTCTTTCCGTCGCTGTCCACCATGCACCACTCACAGTCCAGCACACCGAAACAGTCCCTGCCAGAGAGACGACGAGGGGAGTTCCAGGAAGCAGCGTCAGGCGGGGGGCACGTGGGCTGGGGCCTCAGACAGCACTCAAGAGATCCACTGCCTATTCGTGCTGTAGCTCCCTGAGCGTTCGCTTCCTTTCCTTGTAAAACGAGAACAGCAGTGATGGGCCCGGGGAGAGCTGCTCTATGTCCCCCAACAACTGGGAAATGAGAGATGAAACCGCTTTCTCCGAGTCACACCAGGAAGCCTACACAGCATGGATGAGTGCAGGAACACACAAAACCGCCTTAAAAGACCAAAAGGCCACAGGTTTGTTAGACTCTGGCCTGACATCCCCCAGGTGTACGGTCATTTAAAAAGAAAAGAAAAAAGAAAGGAAGAAAAAATGATCAAATAATTTTGGGAAATACCCGGGGAGTTAAACAGATTTTCTTACTGTCGATTTCTAAGAAATTTTAATAAGTTGAGAGAACTATGACTCTCCAGAGAGTATGTGCAGTGTTTCTCAAACTTAATTGACTTCGGCTTATTGTATAACATCTTAATTTATCTGATGCCCGACCATCCCTTTGCCAAAATCTACACAAAGAGTAGAACTGGCTATCCTTCCAACCCATTAACTCTGTCTCATCAAATGGTAACCTGCAGCTATATACATAATAAAGAAATCACCCCACTGCCACCCCTAGGGGGGAGGGGGAGGGAGCAGGAGACATGCAGCTTGCAGTTCTCAAAACTAGCTGCTTTTCAAGGAACAACAATGATCAGTTTCAGTGTACCATGCACACGGCCCTGACTGCTGGGTTCTGGTTCCGGAGCCTTTGAGTTGCTGCCCCTTGCCCCTGCTTCTTCATGCCATGTCCCCTCAGTCATTTACCTTTTTATTTTATCTCAAGAATAACTTTCCCACCTATTTGTAACATATGGTACAAATGCCAACTAGCAGTAACAAGTGAAAACCAGACAAGCTTAAACCTGGTGGATAAAGGACTTACGGATATCAGTTTCAGATCTGAAAAAAATAGATACTACTTTTTAAAACATCAAGAATGGGAATGGTAAGTACCAGCTGGGAAAGCTCAGTGAGGATGCCGGCCAATGGACTTGACTAGGTTCTGCTCCCAGAACCATCCTGCTGACACACAGGAGGCGCTGGGCGCGGCTTACCCACTTTCCATCCTCTGGCTGCACCTGCTGTTGACACACTGGTGAAGAGCATCTTGCAGGCCAGGGTCCGTGGCTGTGTACGTCACTGGCTCCTGGTGCACCTCACAGCTTGGGTTTCTATTCGGGAGCAAGTCTAGAGGTTAGGACCACGTATATGCCAAGTTCTCATGCCCCTGGCCCCTGTGGCATCAGACAGATCTGGGTTTGAATCCTGGCTTTGCCACTCAGATATATAAAGTCTTGGGCCAGTCACAACTATTCTGAGCTTCAATGTGTTCATCTTTATGTACAAAAAAAAATTAGGAAGTCACAGATATTTAACAAAATAGGAAAACATATAGTCAAAAGTGTCTGTTGCCTCCCCTCACTAGCCATTCTGAAAGCTTACTTTTCAGAGGTGAGCACTGTTAATAATTTAATGGAGTCCTTTTAGATATTTTTTTCTATGCCTAAATAAACCTATACAGTTGACCCTTGAACAACATAGGTTTGAACTATGAGAGTCCACTTATATACACATTTTTTTTTTTTCAGTAAATACCTGTCTTGTTTTTGATCTGAGGCTGGGAGTCTACAGATGCAGAAGGCTGACTCTATGCATCATTCAATGCCATTTTATAGAGTGGCCTTGAGCATCGGTGGATTCTGGTATCCATGGAGGGTCCTGGAACCAATTCCCTGCATATACTGAAGGGCAATTAAGTTTCTGGAGAGTCAAAAGTCATACACATATTTCAGCTGTGTGGGGCACTGCATTCCCTAACCCCTGCTTTGTTCAAGGCTCAACTGTACTAGTATGCACGCACACACTTTCTTTTAAGTTCTGGACAAGGAACTTATCACAATTTATTTAACTGGTCTTAAAATTTGCCACTGATATCAGTAATGCTATGGTACGTGTGAGCATGTGTGTGTGTGTATGAAAGATACCTACATATTTTTCACAGGGTTAATTTGAAAACTACGTTGCTTAATGTGCATAAAATATCCAACACATGTTAATGCCTGTAACAGTCTCGCATTTTTTGTATATAGCACATATACCATTAATTCTTCCACAGCATTTAAATTTAAACCTGGAAGTGGACTTCATTTTAAGGCACTACCAAGCTTGAAGTATGGCTCACTGAACAGTTACATCAGTAGAATGAATTATCATCTCCTGTCCCTACCCCAAAGAAACCTATAAACAAGACTCAAGGTATATCTACCATATTTTTAGGACTGTAAGATGCACCGGACCATAAGATACACCTAGGTTTTAGAGGAGTAAAATAGGAAAAGAAATTTTGAAGCGAAAAATGTAAAATATTTAGTAACCTGTGACCCCGCTCCACTGCTGCACCCCCTCCACCCCCATCACAGCGAGCCAGGTAAGCTACATTCGGACTAGAAGACACACCCCCATTTCCACCCAAATCTGACGAAAAAGTGCGTCGTATAGTCCAAAAAATACGGTATATACTCTCAAATATAGTAAATTTTTTTACCGGTTCTCTGCATTAGTGAGGTTGCCAGTACACTCATTCACCTCTAGAGGGCACTCACAGGGACATTCACACTCGTTTTGTTCCATTCTGAAAAGCAAAAAGAAAGTTACTATGCAGAGGGTGAATAACAAATTATAAATGTTTCTGTAACCAGGGCTTTCGTTTTCTCCAGGACATACCCAGCATTTTGTTTATTTTGCAGATGCCACTTCAGAATGACTGGCATCAGTTAAAATCAGTTAAAAATTTACCAATGGCATGGTAAATAGAGAATATGACCCATTGCATTTTTACCGGTGACAGTTGAGACAGAGCCGGTCCACCATGCTACAGGCACAGAAGGCAAGCGAGTCGCACGTTTCATTGACAATGCCGACAAATGCATTGGTTCCCGGGATCCTCGCCAGTCTGTATTTGGAACAGTGGCTGCCATGCACGAGGTTCGTCAAATCCCCCTGTAGACAGCCGGGGCGTCAAAAGTGACAAGGCAACAATACAAGACTCAGCCTCACCACAGTGAAAACACCCCTCAGCCACGTGCTGAACATGGCTTGCAACAAAACTTAATTTCTGATTACAAAAGCAGTACTGTTAAAAAACTAGAAGATAAAAATCATTTATAATCCCATCATAGATAATTCTCATTGAACTCTTGTGTATCATTTATTCATTTGTCTATGCTTATAAAAATAAAATTGTCATAGATGTTTTTGTAATCTCTTTTTTCCTTTTTAACACATAAAATACATCATAAAATGGAAACAATGCAAGGATCAATGAAGGGCAGCTTTCTGATAAGGAATAGTTTGAAATTTATTCAAAGGCAAACCTAAATAACCAGAAAACATGCATTTTCTCCCTCCCCATATAAAAACATCTGTTCTTTTAAAATAATAAAATTATTTAAAAACCAAAGCCTCTTCAAGAGGCCAGTGTCCCACTTCCAGAATATTTTAAAAAATCCAAGGAAAGCATTCTGGAACAAGAAAATGTGATAACCAGATTCCTGAATCGCCGAATTTGCCACCACATGAGAAAATGAAAGATTCAAAGGTGGTATCATAACACTCAGCACGGTCATTTTCCTCTCCATATGGGTCATACGCAGTAGGCCAGTTATTTAAACCCATGCTTGTTTCCATGCCAGTACTCCTCAACTGTGCTTGGTCTGAATAAGCCTGCCTCTGAGAATCACGGCTCTGGGTGGGTGCTTGGAGGTCTGGATGGATTTCCCACTGCCTATCCAATGCCCTCCTCTACAGTGTAAGCACTGACATGGGCTTTGCATCTTGTTAGCTCCAAGACCCAGGAATGACCCATTTCCATGTTGGGATAACTTACACTGTTAAGACATTACTCTGGTTCATAAAGAGGTGGGCAGAAGTAGGTTTACAGTTGTGAGTACCTGAAACAGTTTCTTCTTGTATTATTTATTAATTACTATATTATTTTCCATATGAATGACCGTCAACCTACTTTTGCCTACTGCTGTACTTCACTAAAATTTGTGTTTCTGAAAAATTTCTGCTAGAGTATCCTGGCTCGCTCTCAGGAAATCACTGAACAAGTAGATCGGACACAGAGTAACTGAGACTCTCCGATGTCAGACTTTCTGGCAGCCTCCCTCTGACTACACTCAGGTCTCTCAGTGTCCCCTTCAAAGAGGACGTGGGGTCCGAACAGGGTAATAACGACTTTCCTTGCTTTGAACACACTATCATTTAATATATTCATTTTTAAAACTCTTTCCCCCCACCAAACAATTGTTTTTTGCAATTGCTTTTTTGGGGGAGGGGAGTGACTAAGTTTAGATTTTCATTTAACCTATGATATCTTTAGAATTAACATTTAATTATACATTTAGTGATATGAATGCCTATTTTTAAATAAACAGCTTGCTTCTTTTAAATAACCTTTTGTTTTGAATGTTGGTTCTGACATTACCCATTTCTCTCTCTCCCTACTCTCCCAGGTAGGATTATTTGCAAATCATCCTAAAAATCTTAAGGCAATCCTTAAGATCTTTAACCATATCCAGATAAGTTTGCAGTACCTCAAATCACACAGTGTTTGGCTGAAAAAAAGATAGTACTTTTGAAAGGTGTACATGAGAACTCCCGTCTTACAGGGGGGATGACCAAGAACTGACTGAGGGTGGCTTTAGGAATTTCAGGAGACCGAGTGAGTTCTAGAAGACAGGAAGATAGAACCCACGGTGCCACATATATTTATACACGAGAGCAGGAACAGACTTCAGCAGACATTTCGTGCCTTTGAACAACCAAAACTAAAACAAAACACCAAGTGTGAGAACTCGGGCTTTATATTCCACAATTGTCATACTGAGGAGCTGGACTAAGGTCCTGTCCTGTCTATTGTTCTACAATTCTAATGGAATGAAATGGCCAAGAGTAAAATAGGCATTAACATCATTCTATTTTACATTCCACAGTGGGAAGGGATAGGAGAGTGATAAGGAATCAACTTACCACAAGGCTCGTGTTGAATTTATAAAACCTCTGGACTGTCCTGTCGCTGAAGCTGTTGCACAAGTTTTTCTTCACAAAGTTGGGGTGGTTCAGGATATCGTTTGCTACCAGGGGCTCCTAACAAGGCCAAGCAGAAGACAAATGTCACGTCATCACTGCGCTGCAGGCTGCTGGAGAATGGACCCACCAGCTTTGCAACAAATACCTTGTGGGTTATGTGCTGCTGTTCCACAGGCGCGTGTCCCTTGGGGTCAATGAGGGTGGGGTGTGCCACCAGATAGCCCCTGTCCTCCATTATGAAGCACCTGCACCGGAACGAGTGGCAACATGCAGTCACTGGAACTCTTTTTTTGTGCTTCCAGAGAGCACTTATCTTGTAAGCCACAAAACAAACTGCATTTATCCAAGGTTCTTAATGAACATTCATTCATTGATAAAGTGAAGGATGACTGACAGGTAGACCGATACACTATTCTTTAGGCAGTGCACCACCTGGTGGTGTAAAGTTTCAGGTGAGAGAGTCAGTCACACCTGCCTCTGAAGTCACCTACATAGCTCACACACAATGGGGCTGTCTAAGTAGGTTGGACTTGAAGATCTTTGGCAATGAAGTATAAGCACGAAGTTTATTCTTTATTTTGAAGAAGGAGATTCTCAAAAGAGTGGCCTTCAATATTTATAGGCACGAAGTTTAAGTAAACCATGCAATTTCTCCTTTCGATGATTAACATACATAAAGTAGGACATTCAGGGGACACACAAAAACATAGTTGATGGAAATACGAAATAAGTAGAGCCAGAACTGCTCTAACGGAGACTACATTTCACTCTATTTTACTCTACATTCTTCATAACAATTTGCTATGAATCCTGTCATTTCCCCTTTAAGGCCCAGAGTGAAATTTAGCCATGATGTGAAGCATGGGTCATGAGACTGAAACAAGAAGGCTGTTTCTATGAGTGGCCTGCATTAAATCAAGGGAATGCCCTTGCTTTGATCAGACACGCTCTTTTGAAATTCAGGCGACAAAGACTTTAGTCGCGGGAGCCTCTTTCCGGGGAAATGTAAAAGGGACGGTCTAAGTGCCTGAAATGTCGCACAGAGCCTTTGGTTTGATAACGAAGTTAACATCAAAAGTACTATCCAAGGGTACCCCCTGGTCCTTCTGGCACCCCGAACATCGGAAACCTCTGATTACTGGCTTCTGAAGAAACACGAGCTTTCAGAGAATTCTGTGCCACCATCCCTCTCCTGCTTATGAGCCAAGTCTGTTTGTCTAAATCACAACTGGTAAGTACCTAAGAAAAAGAAAAAAAAAAAAAAACCCAAACCTTCTTAATAAAACACCGAAAACCTAGACACAATTTTTGGTCCCAGCCTCGACAATGTGCTTGCTATTGAACTAGAGATATCCGATACTGTTTTCCTGGTATTTCTCGGCTAGAGAGGGGACGGTGCCGCTGGAGGGCTCACCTTATTTTGTTGCCGCCATCCTGGTTACAAACTGGTAATAAGTCCATGAGAACTTTGTAGAAGTATCTGAGCGTGAAGTCAATGCCCATCACAGCCACGGTGTGCCCAGACGACATCTGTGTGCTTCATGTGAAAAAGAGCAAAGAGAAGAAGAGGCATGTCTATCTAAAGGTGAAAAGTATGTTCAATAGGAAGAAGATTGTATGGTAGGAGAAATACATGCCTAGAGTTTCCACCCCTATAAAAATGGACAACTAAATAATTGAGCTAGCATAACACGAGGATGTGATGAGAGAAAAAATTAGGACTAAAGGTAGCACTTTCTTAAAATGAGCAGCCCAGCTAACAGGCAGGGATTTGGCTATTCCTGACTGTTGATGTTAAGATAATGACTGGGGGTGGGAGGGAACAGGCATCGGGTGGGAGGTGGGGTGCACAGCTACTATGGTTTCTTACAAGGAACCTTTAGACAAGGAGCCCAAGTGAGTCCCTTAGTTATTTCCTTCATTGTACAGGTAAGGAAACTGAGATGTTCCCAAGGTTAACTGGCTAGTGTAAGGTCACAAAAAATTTAGTAAAAATGTCTAGTTCTTTTTATAATACGAACGTTGGTTGCACCCATAACAGAGCTCATATTTTAGAACAACACTCTCCTGGTTCATAGGCCATTTCTTTCATCACTCTACAATGCTGCTCTTGGAAACAGGAGCACCAAGGAAGACACAGTTGGGCGGTGAGACATGGTGCTTACCCTTTCAGCTCTGGAATCAAGTAGATCTGGGATCAAATCCTGGCCCTGCTGGTTTCTATCTATGTGGCTCCTGGGATAATACTTAACCTTTTTAAGCTTCGGTTTTCTCATCTGAAAATGGGGATAATAATTTTATCTACTTCATAACGCTGTTATTGGGATGAAATGAGATAGTGTGTGCTTAGCAAGCTGCCAAACATCAAAAACACTGGATAAGGTGTTATAGCAAGAGTTATTCTGAAGAGAACTTAACAGAGCTGAAAGTTCAGTCCTAGACCCAGAGGGAGTCCATTATTCTTTTAGAGAAATTGCTAGCTATAGCAAAAGCACTGACTTCTCACTTGGAACCAAGGTTCTTTCTAATCTATGTCCATGAGCAGCTGAAAGGGCTGGGTTACTTGGCCACTTTTTTGGCTGGGAATTTTCAAGGTTTATCTAGCATGGCACGTTCCAAGAGCTCATAATCCTTATCGTCCACCCAAATGATCTCTTTATAAAGAACATACCAAAAGAAAAATGACATTGTTATTGACCACCCTCACCCCCCCATAAAACAACAAACCCTTAAAAACTAATTGGAAAGCTCAGAAGGAATTTCCCCAAGTAAAATCCTATTTTGGAAAATCACAACTTGGGAGTGAAATTAGCTTTGCCATGTAGACAACTACGCCTGTCCAGCCACTGCCAACATTGACACTAACTCACATCATCCCAAACCCCAGCTTCATCCCACCACCCCCTTCAAACAAATAACCACTAGAGAAACAGACCACGGCCCACACAGACACTTCCCGCGGAGCTTTGCTGTCAGAACTGTGTTTGGTACAGGAGGGGGGAGGACCACGGTGTGGGGTTATCTTTGAGAGGCTATTGCCTCAACACGAGCCCCATTTGTACTGAAGTGACTTAAATCCTACCATGGAAGAAATTCAAGACTTTGTCACCTTACATTACGGTACTAGAACAGCTACTATTTAGTGAATGTTCACAATTTATAGGGATTCTGGTAGGCATCTGTATATATCATATCAATCATTTCTTCACAAAAAACTATGGGTAATATCATTTCTAGAAAATTGACACTTGGGAAGATTAAGTACTTGGCGAAAGTCACACAGTGAATAACTAGTGGAAGCAAAAAGCTAGACTCAGTGTCTTCATCTCCAAAGTTTATACTGCTCCTCATCATCGGGCTACACTCTCTCCTCAGATCTGCATGGCACTTAAGAGTTTCCAAACAATTTTACATGACCCAGTTAATTTCCTGTAGAGATATCAGAAAGGAATGATAGTCACTACTTAAAAAATGAAAACTTAGGTTTGGAATGGTTCAAAGACTTAATAAGCAAGATTGATCACCTTTTATTTATGGTATACACTCCGGCATGCAAATTTGGCTCTTTCTACAATACTTTAGCTGCCTCAGTTAAAAAAATACAAATCTGGTTTTTTGGGACAAGTTCATTTTGTTTCTAAACTTCTCCTGTTTGATTGCTATCTGTTCCAATATCAACAAGCTGAAGTAAAAGCATGCATGTTGCCCACGTAAGTCTAATGTTCATATTTTACCTGCATTTCAAAAATGTACACTGTTACCATAACAACCCACAAAGATTATCATAGAAAAATCAAACCAACCCTACTTTTCTAAGTACAATAAACCATGCTGTTTGTGAGATTTTCTCTCTGTTGAAGACTCATCTGACCAGTCCTGTAATCACTGACCGAACTTTATAATCTTTATCAGCATTATCACTCTCCCAAGAATGCACACCTGGATTCTCAGGCCACTAATAGCGCTTATGGAAGAACCACAGCGCCGTTACTATGAGTAACTGTTAAGTGAGCAACGAGCCAGAAAAACTCCTCCCCAAGCTATCAGCCAAACTACATCTATAAACCGGGGGTGAATGAGATGCCTCCTGATATGGTGAACATCAGCTAAAGTTCCCTCTTCTCACCGATTAAAATGCCAGAAATTGAAAGCAGGAATAGAATGACGATGAAAATAACTGTCATTTATTTGGGATTTGATATTGTTAAGCACATTGCTAAGCATTTTACACACATCATCGCTAATTCTCTTATCATCTGATGTGGTCATTCTTATCTTTGCTGTGCTCAGAGAGGTCACAGAACAGATTAATAGGCAGTTAACATTTACTGAGCCATTGCCATGTGCCATGCACTGTTCGAAGGGCTTCACATACATTATTTAATGTACTCATGAAATAATTATGAGATAGACCCCAATATCCCTCTTTCATAGGTGAGGAAACCACAGCAAAAAGGAATTTGCTAATAATCAATCATACAAATAGTAAATGGCAAATAAAATTTTTCAGAGTAGAATCACATCTTAGGAGATTAGGTTCACAAGTTGGCACATGAGGCCCAAATCACTAGTAATTATTTGAAAAGACTATCTTTGCAGAGAGCCCCTCTACCAATACATCCATTAAAGCTGTGGATGCTTTGGTTGAGAACCGGAAGTAGTGGCTGCCTTGCATTCTAAACTGTGTTGAGTGAAAAATACACAGCTTTAAATAATAAAAGCATGCTCAGCTAAGGCAATGTTCAAATGATCAAGTCCATGCCACTGTAGATGGATCAAGGCGTGAGCAGGTACTTATTCTTAGCATACACTCTCCCTGAGTGACTGGTGGATGGAATCCAGGATTTAAACGGCAATCGAACTCTTGTAAAACTTCACCAAGCTTGTATGTGTTAAACACACTATAAAAACTAACCAAGTAAGGAAGCTGAACCTGGGTCCTGCATTTTGCCATGTATAATGTGCACCCATGTTTTTGGGCCCAACTTTCAGGGAAAAATTCTTTCATTTTAATTTAATTTTTTATTTATTTGTATTTAGAAACAAAACTGATTATCATATTACAGGGTATTATTTTGCATATGGACATCATTATTGCTTTCTTGCACTTTTAAGAGTTACACTTTTAACACATAAAAGAATTAAAAACATTTAAATAGATATGGAATTAGTACTACCCATGTATAATGTGCATCCTTATTTTTCCCTAAAAAATTTGGGAATTTTTCTATAATGCACACTTAGAAATACTGTAAAATGTGGTATTTCTAACATGAAAGCCCATCATATTTCCATCATGCTTCATTGGGACTGACGCTATAAATATTTATAATTAAACTCAATGAAAACTCTCCTACCCATTCAAATTCCCCAAAACATGTACATGTAACCAATGCATATGAGCATTAAAATCTGTACCTCCCAGTGGCAACCCTACTGTGCCAACAAAAAGAACATTGTACAGAAGGGAGGAGGAAAAGCTAATGGATATGGATGATGAGTAGCAGGTGGGAGAAGCCTAGTGGACTGTCAGAGACCAAGTCAGAAACACACGGTCATTGTTTTCAACCTGCTTCCCTGTGATACCTTTAAGAGCCTGTTCCATTGCCATCAAAGACCAAGGTAACTGCTGTCCCCTCAAAGAAGTCACCTATATTTATTTTTCTCAACTGATTGGTGTAGAAGTGATGACAAGTCTTGCTATTCAGACTATGGTAGGCGTAGGCCTGGCAGATGGTCTGTTAATGAAAACATTGAAAAAGTCTGCTCAAAATGAGTATTTCCTTGTTTATATGTGAAATAGTATAGTATGGAAGCAGCTGACAGAGCCAAACAGATACAGTGCCCTGCAAAGAAATCAAAACTCGGCTGGTGGCAGGGCTCTGCTTTCTGCAGAGACACAGGTCACGATGCGATGCCACACAGCCCTGCTTCTCAATTCTCACTCCCAGTGAACCTGCATTAGAAGAATTCTACTGACTGTCAATCACTCGATATATAATGAGCACCAGTGGAAAGCATGAAGTTAAGCAAGGAAACTTGTTTCCCACAAATTTTAAGGCAGCATTACAGGTACCAGTTAAAATATGGGATTCCTTGGTTGCTAGGGAAAAAAATCACTATTTGTAAAATGAAGGGGTTAAAAATGTGTTCAAGGTGTTTGACTGGCCTCTCCACCCAGCACTTCACTGACCTTTGCAGATTAATACAGAGACTTCAAAAACAGGAGGTATAAAGCACTCTAAATATATTTACAGTTGACAGTGACATTTTATAGCATTCCTGGAAAGTCAATTTCCAAAATGCCCTTTTATTTTTCAGGAGGCAGTGAGAAGGCAAAGTAAAAACAACCAACTCCTATATAATTCTAGAGTCAGACCCCAGTACAAGAGGTCATCAATTTGATGTCTTGATTCTTTTTTCCCTCCACTAAAAATGGTCCTTCCCTTCGGAATATACTCTGGTGATGATAATCGCCAGGCTCCCATTGCTGTTTCTTGGATTGGTTTCAGACCGAAATTTCTACAATGTGCTCTACTGAATCTAACATCTTTCCTTTTCTTCTTCCCAAGCATCATCCTGGCTGCCAAGAACAGGGCTACAAGCTCTTTGTGACTCAACCCCGTGAGGCAGTACTGCCCCCATTTTACAGACGGCAGAAGGAAGCACAGGGAAGCCAAGGTGACACAGCTCCAGAAGATACGCCTCAGCTTGCCTCACTTCAAAGGTCATGCTTTTGCGGTTAATCTATTCAAATTTTCAAAATGCCTTTGCTATGTTCAAGAAATGCCTCAAAATGACAGCATTACCTGGATGAATGGATTGTATGACTGATGGTCACCACATAGCCGGCTCCTCCAACATCCAAGTAAGGGCCAGTCAGAGAAATCAGCCCTGGGTTAGCTACTGCATGGAGATACCTAGTGGAGAGCAAAGAAAGTCATGCTGTTTTAGGGTCTGAACAACTCTGCAAATTTTAAAGAAAAGAGAGCTTGCAACTCAAAATAATATTTATGGGAGACTAAGTGAAGAAAGTGAAAGGACTGAGAAGTACAGCAGGCAGCTAAACAATAATCACGGGGATGTAAAGTATAGCACAGGTAATACAGTGAATAGTCACGTAATCGCGGGGGCCAGGTGGGTACTGGCAATATCGGGGG